>SNQJ01S0108753.1:154357-166318 GCA_010110895.2 Picea sitchensis
TTAATTGGTCCAGACCTTTTTGGCATCTAAGCCGTCAAAATCACCCGGGGATCGCACCCGGCTTGAGCCACACCAACCCTTAATATGGTTGGATTTTTGTCCCTGCAGGTTTCGAACCGGTGACTCCCCGCAGGTTTCGAACCGATGACTTTTCAACACAGAGTGGCTTAACAACACACTCTGTCACCTCGGGGACAATTTTATTATAATTTAAATAAAAGCACAAATAACAAAACATCAACTTGATATCAAGGTATAAGAAAATCCAATTATAATTAATTTAAATAAAAAACATAAATAACAAAATCCAATTATAATTAATTTAAATAAAAACATAAATAACAAAACTTTTAATATATCTAGTAAAAACATAAATAACAAAACAAGCATAACTAACAAAACATCAACATGATATCAACCTATAAGAAAATCCAATTATACTTAATTTAAATAATAACATAAATAACAAAACTTTTAATAATAACAATAATCTATTTTTAAGATCATGGCTAAGCCACATCAAATTGGTGTATGAGACCTCCTTGTTTGTGGGACAAGGGACCCCCTTCCGCCGAGCAATATTTCACTGGTAAAGTCGTATACATACCCTACCTCCTCCGGATTTGAACTTGTAACTTCTTAAAAGAAAAAACATGTTATTAACCATTAAACACATTCAAGTTGTATTAGTACTTTGACTTTGACTGTGAAGCTAAAACTATAGTCTTGGCAGAAGCAAGAACTAAAGCTCTCATGGACGATCTCTCCAAAATTAAGTTTTATGTAAGGTTATAATTGTCAAACTCGGCAATTTATTTTCTCCAGCGTCTGAAGTTCAGATGCTACTTATTACTGTCATACTTCGTAGTATGTGGTTGTTCACGTGTTTAAAGGATTCAAAGCAATGGCATTTTAGAACAAAATTTTCAAAACTGTAAATGGGATTACTTAAGCCAATATGAAATTTACATTTCGAAACCATATTATATACCATTTAAAAGACAATATTGTGATTGCTTGGCTCACACAGTACCATAATAAAAATAGTTATCATCGTAGCAGCAATGCTGCTACCCTTAGCTTTAGTACGTTTGTAGCAGTAAAAGGGCCGCGGGATTTTGAAGGCAAGGGAGTTCATGCCCACGTGGTTAAAACTGGAACTGAAGAAAATGTGTATTCAGGAACGAAGCTTATTGCCATGTATTCAAAGAACAGTAACTTGAGGGATGCACGCCAAGTGTTTGACAAAATGCCTGAACGGAATGAAGTCTCATGGACTGCTATGGTTACAGGATATATCAGGCATGGCTATTATGGAGATGGAATTAAGCTTTATTGTCGAATGCAACAGGAAGGCATTGGGCTTGACACATTCGTTTTCCCTAGTGTTCTTAAGGCATGTGCTGGTTTATTGGCTCTGCGCCGAGGGGAGGAGATTCATGGTCATTTAATCACAAGGGGGTTTGACACAGATGTATGTACAACAAGTGCCCTTGTAGACATGTATGCCAAATGTGGAAGATTGGATTGTGCGTGGCGAGTTTTTGATGCCATAGCCGAGAGAAGTGTGGTTTCATGGAATGCCATACTTGCAGGTGATGAGGAAATTATCTCGACAAATATTAAAATTTATTCTTAGGTGATAATAGGCATCCGAATTTAAATGAAAACTAGAAGGATTGTTTCTTTCCATCCCGAACGTATCCTGTACATCAATAAACCTTCTACAGTATATAGGTGTTCATATCACTTTTGGTTCAGTTTGCATGGATTAGGGTTGCACAGGTAGTTAGCATGGAAAAACATATCTAGTTAAGACAAGCATGCATTTAGGAGAGGGTAACTGTGATAACCATTCATTTCTGCAAGTCATTGTGCTATAAATATTTGTTTCTAGATAGTGAAATGCATTCAAGTTGTGGACTTGTGCATCTATGTCCATGTTCGTGTCTCATTTTTTGATGCATCTGTCCACAACAGCAGGTCATTGTATAGTCATTGCACTATACATGTCCATAAATTTGTCTTATTTTGTGGTGTGCCTGTCCATGTCAGCAGGTTATACCCAGAATGGGCAGAGCGACGAGGCCTTGGAACTCTTTTGGCAAATGCAACATGAAAGAGTGAGGCCTAGTTTGGTTACAATTGTTGTTGTTCTCCCGGCATGTGCGACTGCGGGGGATCTGCAACTTGGGAGGGAGATCCACGGCTACTTTTTGAGAAATGGAGGTCGGTCAGATGTATTTGTTGAAACTGCCCTCGTGGACATGTATGTCAAATGTGGTAGCATAGAGGCTGCACGTCTAGTATTCGAGAAAATGCCTGAAAGAAATGTGGTCTCATGGAATGCTATGATTGTAGGTTATGCTCAGAATGGGCATGTTGGGGAGGCCATATGGCTCTTCTATCAAATGCAGTTGGGAGGAGTGAAGCCGGACCTGATTACATGGACTGCGATTATTGCAGGCTATGCCCACAATGGGAATAGTGATGAGGCCTTGAAATTCTTTCACCAAATGCAGTTATCAGGCATTAAGCCTAATGTTATCTCATGGACTGCTATTATTACAGGCTATGCCCAGAGTGGTCATTGTGACAAAGCCCTCGAGCACTTTCGTGAAATGGAATTGGTAGGCATAAGAGCTGATGTGATCTCATGGAATGCCATGATTGCAGCTTATGCTCAAAACAGCCACTGGGATGAGGCCATGGGTTTCTTTCGTCAAATGCAAATCGCAGGCTTGACACCTAATGCAGTCACAATTGCAACTGCACTTACTGCCTGTGCCAACTTAGCAGCTTTGCAACAGGGCAAGGAGATTCACAACTATACAATCAGAATGGGATCTGACAATAACTCATTTGTGGGGAGTTCTCTTTTAGACATGTATGCCAAATGTGGGAATATTGAGAGTGCAAGACAAGTGTTTGATGGTATTTATCACAGAAATCTTGTTTTATTTAATGCAATGATTGCTGGCTATGCAATGCATGGGCATGGTGACCTTTCGCTCAGACTGTTTCACCAAATGCAACAGGAAGGCATAAAGCCAGATCACATCACTTTCACAGGTGTTCTGTCTGCATGCAGCCATGCAGGCCTTGTCAAGGAGGGCCGGCAGTATTTTGAATTTATGACTAGAGAGTATCACATTACACCTACTAAGGAGCACTATACCTGTATGGTTGACCTTCTTGGTCGTGCAGGGTGTCTGGCAGAGGCTCATGACTTTGTTTCTAAGATGCCATTTGAGCCAGATGTTTGTGTTTGGGGTGCTTTGCTTGGTGCCTGCAGAGTCCATAGCAATGTCGAGATAGGAGAAGTTGCAGCAGAACATCTTTTGAAGTTAGACCCTGAAAACACTGGTACTTATGTACTACTGTCAAATATCCATGCTGCAACAGGCAAGTGGGATAATGTAGCAAGGGTGAGAAAAATGATGAAATCCAGGGGTTTAAGAAAGATTCCTGGATGTAGCTGGATAGAGGTCAAGAGCAGAATGCATGGGTTCCATGTGGGAGACATGTCACACTCACAGACAGAGGAAATATATGCAATGCTGGAGAGCTTGACTGTGCAGCTGAAGGCAGCAGGATATATTCCTGACACGAGCTTTGTTCTGTATGAGATGGAACAATAGGAAAATAAACAATCTCCATACGAGGAGCAATTGCTTTTGTTGCTGGTTTCAAGTGTTTGGCAATTCAGGGTGCAGGAATCCATAATGCAAGAGTAAAGGTATTGTAAGATGCTTGTAGCTCAACAGCGTGGATGCATTACTCCAGTATATGAATAATCAGATTCATCAGAAATCTACTGCGATGATCACTCACGCGAATCAAATCATCTGGTATAACTCTTGTAACTCTTGTATGTTAAATTGCTTTTTAGTGGAATTCTGATTACCTTAATGCCATTCCATACTGACAACTTATTTCTCTAAATCAATTTTGAAAGCTTGATAGGGCATGTTCGACATGGATCATGGATCTTACTATGTCTAATTTTGTTTTATGGCAGTTTAATTCTGGTTGGTTATTTTCATTCATTGTCAGTGTGGATGATGCTATTCTAAACCTTTCTCTACAGTGACGTTGTCAGTATGCTTTAAGCAGCTTTATTTGCCACTGTTACTGAGAAAATAGGTACGAATCTAGAAGTTAATAACAGAATCAGATAATGGGTTTACCAAACATAATGAAGTTCAGCTTAAAGGTCCCACTGCAGATTTAGTAGACACTCCATATCAGAAATTTCCAGCCATTTAAGCCATAGAGTTTTTACTTATCTACATTCACAGAAAATGTGGTTGAAGGTATCCTTTAAAGAAATTTTGAGATAAAAAATGGGCCTCAAAACAAAAAAATGTGCCATCAACATCAACTTTAAAAGAACCAATAGGATTCAAGATGATGATGTCAACCATAAGGGTAAATAGTTTTGGAGGGAAAAAAAGAAACTATTTTTTTTAATCGTATTTTTGACTTATCTCCTTACAGTTCTACTCAAATTTCAAGCGTAGGCACTTGTTAGATGCGAAATAAAATTCCGCATCCAATGAGTACCCACACTGCATACTTTTGATGGACCCATAGTGAGATAACTGGAAATACATGAAAAAAATGTGTTTCTTTGTTAGAATGGGTACTTGTTGGATACAAAATTTAATTCCGCATCCAATGAGTGCGTACACTTGAAATTTGAGTAAAATTGTAAGGAGATAAGTAAAAAATACGATACAAAAAGATTGTTTTCTTTCTTTCCCTTTGAAAATTCATAACCCTTACTTTATTATTTTAACTATAAATTTCTCTAATGATTCTCCTCCCCACATATTGGGAAAATGCGGTGTCCCTGATAGTCCATCTATTGGTCATCTCCTGACAATAGAAAGTCCTTTGAGTTGATCTCCAGTGAGTTGTATTCTCCTCGTATCCCTAAGGGTCCATCTATCTATCATCTCTTGACAATAGAAAGTCCTTTGAGTTAATCTCCAATGAGATGCATTCTCCTCAGGCCTTGCAAGTTTTCACCAAATTCACTTTCACTCGACGTGGTAATGATGTTTCCTAACTCGTATATCCTTTTAAATATCCTTAGTCCTATTTAGTGGTAGAGACATTATATTGTTTGACAAAATTCTGGACCTTGCCCTAGGAAAGTTATTGCTTTCAAAGGACAATGCAACTGTTCATCTTTTTCTATGAAGCACTCCTTAGTCATGTTTTACTTAGAGCTATGAGAAAGGATTTATGAATGAATCTAGTCAGTGCTTTCATCATTGAATAAGTCTCTTACCTCGTCCAGGTTGTTATCACTCATAATGAACTTCTCAAAAGTTCATCTTGATCGATAAGATATTGATGGTTCATGGATACATTTACATAAACTTCTCAAAAGTTCACGGGATTCAACATTGATGATTCATGGATTGCTTTTTATTGGTTTTGCATCGATGATTTGTGGATACTTTAGAATGAACTTCTCAAAAAAGTTCATCGGTTCGGTATGGATGGTTCGTGGATACATTAGCAGATTGATTCGACATCAATGGTTTGTGAATGCTTTAGCTAGACTTAGCACATGGTTGTAGATCTTCATTCTTAGAGTTAAAGATTGAACCAGTTTCTTGCGTGAGTTCTTCAAAGCATTTTTCATCAGGGACTAGTTCACACTTATACTAGTACTAGAGTAGATAGTCTTGAGTTTGTTGAAATATTGTAACTTCGAAGAATATTCTAATTATATTTGAGTTATTATTGTATAGATCAAATCCCCTTTTGCAGATTGATCAAGTCGGGTCTTGTATAAGATCAAATCCCCTTTTGTGGATTGGTCAAACTGTATTTGTATGGTGGTATTTGTAAAGTCGCCCCCTAGTAATTATAAAGTGGTTTTAACCACTTCTAGGAGAAGTCGGCTCCACCAAGTGAAGAGACACAATCCTAGCGCCACCTCAACTTGTATTTATATGTGAGGATGGTGTCTCATTTGCACACACTCACTCACTCATCTAGTGCGCATATCTTGAAGGTAGTTGCAGTTGCAGGAAGAAGTCTAATGAAGGAGAGGAGAGGAGAGGCGTATGCTTGGTCTTGGTCTGTCTTTGGTGTTTTGGTCTTAGTCTTGGCATTGTATTGGCAATCTATTATTGATGAAGTTTTGCTGGGTTTTCTCCTTCATGAGGGTTTCCCAGGATAAAATGCTGCATACCTTGTGATTGTGTTTCTTTCAGTGATCCTCTTTATATTGTTGTTTTGGAAATGCATTGAATGCTCATGAAATTTGGAAATAACCTAATAGCAATAGTAAACACTTAACATGGTATTAGAGCTTGATTGAATAAAGCATCTTTCACTTGGTGTTTTGACGTTTATGTTGTCGTACAAGAAAATTAGGGCTTTTTACTGCAGATGAATTTTTGACAAAAGACCACCTTGGGAAGTGCGGCTTGCCTTAGCGCATCTTTTGACAGCTTGAGCGAACTCTTTCAGTGGCTGGATTCTCCGAAAAGTTAAACCCTAGTTTTGACTAGTACCAGAAGCACCAGTCTAGAAGTGCGCAAGTCTAGTTTCGGGAGGTAAAACTTGGATTTTTCAAAAACAGTCAGCTCCAACAAACTCACCTCAGCTCAGCGCATCTCCTGGTAAGCTTAGTTTCTTTTTTTGAGCACTTTCATTTTCTGGTCATTTTCTTGGCTCCAAGTCAAGATGTCTGTAAGCACCAAGCTTGTTGACAAGTTAGAAGGTGTAGAAAATTTCCGTGCCTGGAAGTATAGAATTGGACTCATTCTTGAAGATAATGACCTTGCAAAATTCATAAAAGAAAATGTACCAGAGCTCGAAGAAAATGCAGCCAAAGAGAAGTACAATAAGGATATGATTTAGGCTAAAAGGATGATTGCAGACTCTATTAAAGGCCACTTGATCCCTCAAGTGTCTTCTAAGAATACTCCAAAAGAGATGTTTGATGCCCTAACTGGAATGTATGAGGAAGGAACATCAACCAGAATATGAACTTGAGAACCCAACTCAAGAATACAAAGATGCAAAAAGGAGAAACAATTCAAGACTATTTCTCTAGGGTTTCTCAATTCAAGGAACAGTTAGAGGCAATTGGAGACAACTTAGATGAAGATGAACTCGTGATGACAACTCTTAATGGTCTCACAAGGCCTTGGGATGCCTTCATCCAAAYTATTTGTGCAAGAAAAGAGAAACTCCAATTTGACAGTTTATTGTAAGAATGTGCTCAAGAAGAAGCAAGAGTGGCTAATCGAGAAGCCGTTCTATTAAGAGATGAAGATCAAGCCCAAGATGCTCATGCTAAGGGTGGAAAGGGAAAGTCTCATTTTCAAAAGGAGACTCACTTTCAGAAAGAGTCTCACTCCCCAAAGAGATTATAGAAATATCACAAGGGTCAAAGAAAGGGAAAAGTTTTCTCCTCCTACCAATGTTATCATTACGATAAGATGGGACACATTGCTAAGAATTGTCCTGCCAGAAGGGAAGAATACAAGAGGAGAAATAACAAAAGATATCATGCCCATGTAGCTGAAGATGATGAGCCACCCAAGAAGTTAGCTAAAGAAGAGATTGAGGAATATGTTTTGTTTTCCGCTCTCTCAGGATCTGTGACACCTGGAGAGGATACTTGGCTCATAGATATTGGTGCCTCTAAGTGCATGGCAGGTTAAAAGAACACTCTTGTTAGATTTTTAGGGAAAATAAAACAAAGATATCTTTTTAAAATTGAACTCTACTGTACATACAGATCAACACTTTAAAACATAAATCTGAAGTTGATGAAATATTGAAAATACAAAACTGAATATGCTAAAAAGAACAGACTTAATCTAGGACTGATCATGAACAAAAATAACATTTCTGAACTTTACCTTAGCAAAACAAATGATAGAAGTACCTGATGTAAGGCAATCCTCTTTCTTTATGCTTAGACAAGCTATGAATGTCATGGATCAAACCAGGGTTTGATCTCATCATGATCTTTAAGTGGATAGTTTTATCAAGAAGAACTCAACAAGAGAAAACTGATATAGGAAACCCCAAAGACCACAAGAAGGCTCAACCAAAACTGTCTAAGATGAATTGTAGTGCAAAACCCTCAAGACATAATTTGATAAACAACAGTAGGAGGGTTACACATGTGGCAGCCAAGGAGAAACACCCCCAGTAGCAGAGAAGAAACTCAGCGGTAGCCTGGAGAGATGAGGGGAGGAGCCAAAGGGTTGCCTAGGAGGCAACGACACCCTTACAACACACAACGACAGCAAGGAGAGGGGCCTAAAGAAGGTCGCGACACCTACAACAACAAGGGGAAGGTCCGCGACACTTACACACAGCAGGAGGGAGGTTCTTGGCTCCAATACCCAGCAGTAGGAAGACCAGAAATAACCACCAGCCAGCAAGAGGAACAAAACTAGGAAGGCAACACCTCAAACAAGAAAGAGAAAGTCCACCAAGAAGGCCGTACACCCAACACAAGAGCCAATCTGAGATAGCCGCAAAAAATCAGACTTAGAAGAGGAGAGCAAGTGAATGTAGTAATGAGAGAGGGGTAGGTCTTTATTTATAGTTTTGGGAAGGGTTAGAATTTAGGTTTAATTAAAACCTAAAAAATAAAATAAATAAAAATTAATATTTTAATTACTTAAAATATTAATCACAAAGTCAAATAAGTCAAAGTGACTTATAGAAGACCAACACACCATCAAGCAAGATGGAGAAAGAGAATCAAGCAAGGGGAGGCTGTAAGACAAAGTCAAAGGGGTCTTCTTCAAAGGTAAATTGTCCACATATGTCTCATGATAACTTATAAGCTTTTATCATCCCTGCATAAGAGGAGAAACCAGTGATGTGGTCATGTCCATCTTCTAGCTCCTCTTGGGTCTCATGGACCATCCCAGGAGAGAAGAAGAAGATCACACATCATCACATCTTGGCACACAATCAAGAACTACCTAGTCCAAGACCAGGATGCCCCAGGACACATCTGGGGGCCCTAGAACACATCTAGGGTCTTTCATCCACCAAGCTGCAAGACCAAGGATCAACCCAAGCATTTAAGCAAGGATTGCCTAGAACACATCCAGGGCTCTATAACACATCTAGGGACTTACATCATCAACCACCAAGGAACACATCCAAGGATCAATCCAAGCACCAAGCAAGGATTCCCTGGAACACATCCAGGGGCCCTAGAACACATCTAGTGACTTACTGCTTGGTCCTTGACCAAGAACCCCATAAATACACTTGGGGCCCTATCTAGGGTCTTTTGCCATGGCTTAAACTACTTGGTCCCAAACCAAGAACCCCAGGAGTGTACTAGGGGCCCTAGATCTCAGCTAGGGTCTTATGCCATCCTCCCGGAGAATGGCTCTTGCAGTTGCACTAATTTCAACACTCCCTCTCAACAAGAGAGGCATTCTTAGCAACACCAAGCATGTCTTGAAAGTACACAAACTTTGTCAAGGGCAGAGGCTTGGTCAAAATATCTGCGGTTTGTTCCGCCGTCGGAACATACTGAATATTGAGAAGGTTCTTCTGCACCATGTCTTGAACATAGCGATATCTCATCTCAATGTGTTTCGATCTGTCATGAAACATTGGATTCTCGAAGAGCTTTATACAACTCTGGTTATCACAGTGGATTACTGTGGGTTCCAACTCAGTACTGAACAAATCTGAGAGTAACTTTTTGAGCCACACTGCTTCTCTACTAGCAACACTTGCAACAATATATTCTGCCTCTGCAGTGCTCTGGGCTATGGAGCCCTGTTTCTTGCTGGACCAGGAGATCATAGCTGAACCCAAACTGAAACAATATCCGGAAGTACTCTTCTGGTCCACTGTACTGCCCGTCCAATCTGAATCTGTAAAACCATGAAGCATTACCCCTCCACTGGAAGTATATCTGAGCCCATAGGCTATAGTTCCTCGGACATATATGAGAACATGCTTAACAACAACCATATGAATATGTTTCGGTTCACACATGAACTGGCTGAGGGAATTCACTGCATAACAAATGTCCAGTTTGGTATGTACTAGATACATCAAGAACCCAATGATCTAACGATATACGGTGGGGTCTTCTGGATCTGAACCTGTAGCTTGATCATGTAACTTCATCAGATTAGAAATCATAGGTGTGGACATGGACTTACAGTCCAACATGCCAAATTTGCGAAGCACATCAACTGCATACTTGCTTTCTGAGAGAAAGATCTCACCCGGTTTCTGCCACACCTCTAAGCCAAGAAAGTAATGCATAAGACTCAAGTCTTTCATTTCAAATTCTGCTGATAATTCCCTCTTAGTTTGAGCTATAAGATGTTCCTCTCCGGTAAGGAACAAATCATCCACATTTAAAACCAAGATAACAGGATGATTCTGCAAAATCTTTATATAAAGATTAGGATCTGCTATACTCTTGGAGAATCCAAGACTCTGTAGAAAACTGTCAATTCTTCCATACCAAGCTCTCAGAGCTTGTTTCAATCCATACAAGGCTTTCTTGAGTTTGCAGACATGGGATTCTTTCCCATGGATCAAAAAACCTTCAGGCTGTTCAATATAAACTTCTTGCTCAACTTCACCATTGAGAAAGGCAATCTTAACATCCATTTGGTGAAGTTTCCAATAAAAAACTGAGGCAAGAGAGATAATGATTCTGATGGAAGTATACATGGCAACAGGAGCAAAGATCTCGTCATAGTCAATTCCTTCTTTCTGAGAGAAGCCACGAGCCACAAATCTAGCTTTGAATTTTTCAACACTGCCATCTGTTGCATGCTTTATTTTGTAAAGCCATTTAGAGGTTACCACTGATTTGCCATGAGGTCTTGGGACCACTTTCCATACATCATTCTTTAATATTGACTTGTACTCTTCTATCATGGCATCCTTCCACACTTTATGTTTAGAGGCTTCTTCAAAGGTGGAAGGTTCTGAGTCAATCACAAGATTCAACTGCGCTATCAGGCATGAGTACTTATCTGGTTTCTTGCTTTCTCTGAAGGTACCTTTAGGTGTTGCATGCTTTTCTGCTTCCTTTAGAATTTCTCAGCACCAAGCTGACTTTCTTTTAATAGGAGGTTTCTCTAAGCGAAACTCAACAGAGTCCCTTATGGGATCCATTGAAGGCTCTATGGTCTCCTCTCTCTGCTCAATTTGGAAGTGGTGTATCTGAAGGTTTCGGAGATGGAGCTTCCTGCTCCTCTGTATCACATGGAAGTTCTCTAGAACGACGAAAGGTTGCTTCCTCATGAAAAGTCACGTCTCTGCTGACCTCAATGAACTTTTGCCCTGGTACATAAATTTTGTATGCCTTTGAGGTTTCACTGTATCCCACAAAAGTTCCTTTCTTTCCAGAGGGCTCTAACTTAGTCCTCTTTTCTTTAGGTATATGAATGTAGACTGGACTGCCAAAGATTCTCAAATGGTCAATTGAAGGCTTCTTATCGATGAAGACTTCTTTTGGATTTTTCTCTTCTAGGGCTTTATGAGGACACATGTTCTGAATATAGACTGCAGTGCTTGCAGCTTTGGCCCAAAGAGATAAAGGTAGATTCTGATCATACATCATGGCTCTGGCTGCTTAACAGATCGTTCTGTTCTTTCTTTCTGCAACCCCATTCTGCTGGGGATTATATGGCACAGTTAGCTCCCTCTTAATCCCTGAAGCCCAATAGAGATCATCGTACTTGTGGGAGTCAAATTCTTTTCCATTGTCTATTTTGAAAACACGGAAGTGTCTACCTGTTTGATTCTCAACAAGATTCTTAAAATCCTGAAATTTGCTGAAAGATTCATCTTTAGTTTTCAAAAAATAAATCCAAGTTTTACGAGAACAATCATCAATAAAAATGATATAATAAAGACAACCATTCATTGATGGAGCAGTCATAGGTCCACAAAGATCAGAATGAATAAGAT
>SNQJ01S0108755.1:15939-29365 GCA_010110895.2 Picea sitchensis
TGATGTTTTTTCTTAAGTGCTCGAAGAAGTTTCTGACTCCTCCTCACCAATGACAACAAGCAGTTCCTTAGCAGGGTGTTCTGAAAAATCATGTAGTGATTCTTCTTCAAACTTCACACTTCGAGCTAGAATGAAATTTTCAGTGTGAGAGTCCAACAATATATATCCTTTGACACCTTCAGGATATCCAAAAAATATTCATTCAACTCTTTGAGGCTCCAAATCCTTCCTCTTATCTGTCTGAATGTGAGCCCATGCTCGTGAACCAAAAATACGAAAGTGAGACACTTTCAGTTTCTTACCAGTCCAACATTCAAAAGGAGTGGTGCCTTTGAGTGATTTGTGGGGAAATCAGTTCTGAATGTATGCTTCACAATTAATAGCTTCATTCCATAGCTTGGGAGCTAATGATTTCGACCGTAGCATACAATTTTCCATCTCTTTTAAGGACCGATTTTTCCTCTCCGCAACACCGTTCTATTGTGGTGTATATGGAACTGTGTGTTGTAGTTGTATACTGATTGAAGGATGCGGGAATGGGCCCATAATGTCACTTTGAATCATACCAAGTGGTGAAGAATCTCTCTGTGCCTTCCCTTTGTCAAACGTTTTCTCTCGATGCTTTCCAAGAATGCATCCTTTACATACACTGCTTGTGAATTTAATAGTTGGCAATCCTTCTACCATGTTTTCCTTGCTGAGTTGATGCAAGTAATTATAGTTTATATGGAAAAATATTTCATGCCATAACTTGCTGATATCATTAGATTGTGACAGAAATACAGTGCTAATAGATTTAGGAATAAAGTGGGAGAATAAATACAAACAAGAACCATGATCTGCAATTCCATGTGCAAGCTGTGAACCTATGGAAATGTCGGTAATCACTACGGAGTCCAAAGTGAACTCCACCTTTGACGCAACCTCGACTCCACTCCTCGGAGCACGATTGCTCTCACAGGATCTTCTCCTCCTGATTTGGCCCGAAGAACTTCAAAGGTTCTTCTTTTTCCCTGTCGAGAACGTTCCTTACCCACAGCAACTCTCAAGTGACCTCCCTTTCATATCGAGAAATCGGACTTCGCAATGTCACGAATCCTATGGTCGTGTGTTCCTTACTTCACGATTCCCCGAAATCTGATACGAGTCAGCGTTGACTCCTTCTTTGCAATCGAAATTTCCTTTTTCAGGAAATCGCTACTCACGAGTTCAACAAATTGAAACTCCAACCTATGAATCCTGAGGTGTCGATTCTCCAATACACGTGTGGACTTGACTCCTCTACCTTCTATCCCCTATCAGTATTTCAGAACTCGCGGGATCGCAAGTCCTGATGTCGATGGACTCGGGACTTACCTTTTCCCGATCCCCGATACGATGCCACCTGTACTCCACAATTTCTCGTGGTCCCACACTGCCACGTCACTATCGGGATATCGTTGATCGCGAATCCAACCTGCAAGTGTTCCCTGCCATCAAGAACCCTGATTATTCGATCCCCGAATCCTTGGGATCTCCTGACACACGTCTCACACAATCAATGGCTCAGAGTTTATCAGAGTATCTCTCTTCGCGATATCGCCACTCCCGTTCCAACAACTTGGTGCTCCAACTCGCGATATACCGATATGTGATGTCGCGTGTGATCTGATGGTCCCTGTGACTCCAGATCGACGACTCTGTCCCTCCTGAATATCGAGTCTTCTCACGCTTGTACCGATAACCTTCTTGCGCCTCTGTAGGATCCAACGGCCCACGTAACTTCGTGAAATCTCCACAAGGATTTCGTTCACCGGTTCTTTATTCAGTGCTCCACGAAATTCGACGAAGTGCCTCCCTATTGAGACTCGTTCACCTGCTCTCTTTCTAACCTATGGTGCTTCCCTTTGGTCTGCCCGCATGACTTATCTCCATTGTTCTTCAATGACCTTGATGACCTATCCCTCCTGAGCTTTGCTTTGACTTTAAGTATTCAGCAAGAACTCTCTTGCTCGCACACCTCTCGGCAAACCTTCAACAACGTCTTAGTGTTGAAGCTCTTCGACTCTGCGCACTCTTGCAACAACAGTCTTAAATGTCCCTGCTCAGAACCATGACTGAGACTTCTTCTCCTCGGTCTGTGCCTCTCTTTCATGGCTTCAACGAACCCAATCAACTTCTGGGTGAATGAGAACAACAGTTAAACTACTGAGCCTTCATCAACGCACTCCTTCCAGATGAATTCAAATGCACTCTATGCAGGAATCTCCTAGCTCAGATAGAGAAACAATTGAAACTCATTCTCTCTCTCTCTCTCTCTCATTCAGACTTCAGTTTCAAACCTGAACTCTCATGCACAACATATACAAAGAAAATACATAACCAGAAAACATACATTCAAGAGCACATAATTAACATACACAGAGAAACAACACCAGACCCGAGTTTGAATCAAATCCTCTCTTCTATTAATTCAAATCTGCACATAGGTGTTCTCCACAAAGTTCTCTGCTTGCTCTCCTCCTCCTGAATGCTTGTCAATTTCTGGATTATTTTACAATGTACAAAGGAGGGTGTCTATATCCGTTTTCCCTCACGAACTTTAAAACTGTCTAATCTAGAATTAAATATTCTATCTACTTTACATTAAATCTATTAAATGCCTCATCTACCTAAGGAGGAGAGCTATCCTCTCAAGGTCCATTACAATATACAAGGTGTGCTTCATTAATTCTCCACATTAATGTTTGGCGCAACCATATCAAGGTGAAATTCAAAAAGAAATATGCTACTTGTCCAGCTGTCTTTTATGCTCTTGCGCTGGCTCGCTTGATGAGTTGGCGATGCTCCTGCATCATACTCCTCGACTAGAAAAATTTCATGGGCTCCTGTCCATGAGCTCTTGCACGGTCTGTCCATACTTCTGTATCATCGCTTCATTCTCCCAGCTGGCATCCTCCACTGGGTGATTCTTCCATTTGACCAGATAATCAAAATATTGCTTTCGCCTGGTCTTTCTACCCACTCTCTTGTCTAGTATGCACTCCATCTGCGACTTTTCTGCAACTGGCAATTGTTTCATCCACTAGATCACTGGTTCCTCCATTCCAGCCTCTGCTTATCCAGCCCTGTATGGGTATAAATCCGAAACATTAAATATCGGAGATATCTCGATGCCATCCGACAACTCAATTTCATACGCATTTTCTCTGAATTTCTTCAGGACTTTGCAAGGTCCGATTTTCTTCATTTTTAATTTTTTATATGTTTCCCTTGGGAACCTTTCCTTCCTTAAGTGTGCCAGAACAAGATCACCAACTCCAAACTGAAGTTGTCTCCGATGTTGATCTGCTCTGCGCTTATACTCCTGATTTGAATCAATCAGTAGCTTCTTCACCTTGTTGTGAAGTTCTTTCATTGCTTCAACAAATTCTTCTGCACTAGCGCTGCTAGTAGCAGTTTGTTCTGACTCCCTGAGCTCAGAAAATACCCTCGGTTGTGTCCCATACACAATCTGAAATGGACTCTTCCATGTAATCTGATTCAGTGAATCATTGTACGTGAACTCTGCCTGTGGCAACATATTGTCCCAACTGCTATGGTGCTCTGTCACCAAGCTTCTCAATAAATCTCCCAGACTCCTGTTTACCACCTCTGTTTTCCCATCGGTCTATGGATGGTATGCAGAACTAAAGGCCAAGTTAGTTCCTATCTTCTTACATAAGGTCCTCAAAAAATGCCCTATGAATTTGGTATCTCTATCCAATACAATGCTTCTCGACAATCCATGGAGTCGAATGACCTCCTTGAAAAATAGATTGGCGATGTGTGTCGCATCACTAGTCTTCTGGCATGGAATGAAATGTGCCATCTTTGAAAACCTGTCTACCACCACAAATATGGAATCAACCCCTCTCTGTGTCCTTGACAGTCCTAATACAAAATCCATGCTGATCGCCTCCCATGGCCTCTATGGTATGGGCAATGGATGATACAACCCTGCATTCTGTTTTCTCCCTTTTGAATGCTGACAAATTTTACACCTGTCAACAAATCGCTTGACCTATGCTTGCATGCCTGGCCAAAAGTATGATTCGCTCAGCTTGGCAAATTTTTTGTCGTGGCCAAAATACCCTGCCAAACCTCCACTGTGCTTTTCCTTCAACAAGTTCTCTCTCATGGAGCAATTTGGAATACACAGCTGATTGCCTCTGAACAACAATCCTTCCTGGATCACATAATCTATCCATGGGCTCTGATCTCTGAGAACTGGATTCTCAGCTGCCTCGTATGCCTCTCTGAAATCCACATCACCCACATACATGTCTCTGATATTTTCAAAACCCAATGTTTTGACTCGGAACTCATGCAGTAATAAACATTTCCTACTCAAAGCATCAGCCACTTTGTTAGCAGTTCCTGAAATGTGTTTAATTACAAACATAAAATTATGCATGTACTCTACCCATTTTGCATGCTTCTGATTCAACTTCTCTTGTTGACTCACAAACTGCAATGCATGATTATCACTATACAATACAAATTCCTTGGGTATCAAGTAATGCCTCCACTTCTTTAATGCCTATATGATGGCATAAAACTCTTTATCATACATGGAGTACTTCAACTTTGCCTCATCCATCTTCTCGCTGAAATATGCGACTGGCTTGTCTTCTTGACTCAAGACCGCTCCTATAGCATACCCACTTGCATCACATTTCACTTGAAATGTCTTCTGAAAATCTGGCAACACCAACATTGGTTTCTCTGTGATCTTTTTCTTCAACAAATTGAATCTTTTCTCAACCTCTGTTGTCCAGTGAAAAGTCTTATGCTGCTTCTTCACTGTGTCCATCATTGCTGCACTAATTCCACTGAAATTCCTAATGAACTTTCTTTAGAAACTAGCCAAACCATGGAAACTTCTCACCTAGAAAACATTTCTCGATGATGGCCAATTTTTGATCACTTCCATTTTCTCTGGATCCATCTTCAGCTCATTCGCCGAAATCACAAAACCCAAAAAAATGAGCTTTGTCTTCATGAATGAGGACTTCTTCATATTGATCAACAGCTTCTCCTGATGTAGCTTCATCATCACAATAGCCAAATGCTTCAAATGTTCAGCCTTTGTCTTGCTGAAGATCAGTATATCATCCATATATACGACGACAAATTTTCCGATGAATTCCATGAGGACTTCATTCATCAGCCTCATGAATATGCTCGGCGCGTTTGTCAAACCAAATGGCATGACCAGCCATTCGTAAAAACCCTCGTTTGTCTTGAATGTTGTATTCCACTCATCACCTTCCCTCATGTGAATCTAATGATATCCACTCTTCAGATCAATTTTTGAAAAATAATTTGCCCCACCCAGGCAATCCATCAGATCATCCATTCTCGGCAGTGGAAATCTGCACCTGATGGTAATTTTGTTGATTGCTCTAGAGTCGGTACAAATTCTCCAACCTCCATCATTCTTCGGACTAAGCATTGTTGGAACGACACACGGACTTAGGCTTTCCCTGACCAGTCCTTTGTCCAGCAAATCCTGGCCTTGGTTCCTGACCTCCTCATTTTCCTGTGGCGTCAATTTGTACGCAGCTTTATTCGGCAAACTGGCTCTGGGTATGAGATCAATGTGATGACTCACACTCCTCATTGGTGGTAATGAATGAGGTAATTCGTCCACGATGATATCAACGAACTCTCCCAACAGTTCCTGAATCTCATCTGGTAGATCATCCACTCTTGTGCTAGTCAGGACAATTCTCGGCTTCCTGACCACAAAGAATTATGGATCTTCTTTCTTCTCTATCTCTGTGACAAGCTCCTTCCCACTCATGAGAAGTATGGTACTGCTTACTTCCAGTTTCACTTCTTTATCTTTTATCGGAAGCAATTTGTGTGTCCTCCCATCCTTCTCTAAAGTATATGTGTTCATTCTCCCATCATGAACCACATTTCGGTCATACTGCCATGGTCTCCCCAGCAATACATGACAAACGTCCATGGGAATGACATCACATAGGACCTTATCCTTATATTCACCCATTTTGAAATCAACTAAACATTGTTTAGTGACACTCACCTGATGTCTCTTTTGTAGCCACGAGACTTTATATGGACTCGGGTGATCTGTTGTCTCCAGCTCCAACTTCTCCACCATCTCGGTTGAAACGAGATTATCGGTGCTTCCGCTGTCCACAATGACCTTGCATTTCCAGCCCTTGGTCTTGCATGTGGTTCTGAATAGTCGGCTTCTCTGAGCTATATCCTCCACCTCTTTCTCGGGTGTCAAAAGGACTTTTTGCACCGTCAGTGACTTCCCACTTCCGACGTCTTCGTTCTCAACATCACGCCTCTGTGCCTCTGTGATGTGAGATTCTCCTTTGTCTGTTTTCCTGTCTGGACAATCAACTCCTTTGTGTCCATCCTTTCCACATGTGTAGCATGTGATGATTCCACCTCGGCCTCTTCCTCTACCTTTGGTACGAGGAAAAGTATTCGCATCAGCATATCCGCTACCCTGCTCTGTATGCTGTCTCCTCGGCTCATCATATTTTTGTCCTCATTGTGAGGTTCCACCTCTCTCAGCCTTACCCTGAGGTTTCTTCCATTCCTCCTTGGGCTTCTGATATTTCTCCTGGGAAACTGCCTTGCCTCTGGGCTGACTCCTGCCTCGCCCTCTCTGACCTTGCTTATGGCTCAACTTTTCTTCAGCTTTCAGAGCCATCTGATAAGCATCCTCAACTGTTCGGATGGTTACCATGCTCAATTCATCCTGAATGTCATATCTCAGACCATTCAGATACCTGGTAACCTTCTCATCATCGCTCTCCCGATGACCTTCCCTGATATTGAGTCGATAGAATTCTTCGGTGTACTCTTTCACCGTCATCAACTTCTGTCTCAGGTTCTTCATTCTCCTGAATAGAGTGATTTGATAATCCCTTGGGATGAATTTTTCTTTCATCTTAGCAATCATTCAGTCCCAGCTTTTAATTTTTTGTTTTCCTTTGGAACGTCTATCTGCCTGTAGCTCGTCCCACCATAATGCTGCATGTCCTTTCAACTTCGTGACAACATGCCTTACCTTTTTATCCTCTTTGATATCCTCATAATCGAAGTAGGTATCAAGAGCTCTGATCTAGTCCAGCAACACTTCTGCATCTAGACTTCCTTCATAGACTGGAATGTCCATTTTGGTCTTGGAACTCATCCTGGCGATAACATTAATCAATCACTCAGTTGATGCATCCTCTGTTGTGACCTCTTATGCATGTCCAACTTCCTCTTCAACCTCGGAATCACTAAGATCCCCTGCACCAACTCCGCGTCTTTGTGTTGTCTCCATCTCCTCAAGCCTTGTTCGAATATCTCTCATCTGCCGCTCCATTTCTAGATTTCCTGTCGGCCTACCTCTTCTCCGCACCTCCCTGTCTTCAGGATATAGTGACTACCTTTCTCTTCTGGGCGGCATGATGTATTTACTCCTTCTCCTTCTTCACTATAGAAAGAAAAGAACTATTCCTGCTCTGATACCACTCTGACACAACCTCGACTACACTCCTCAGAGCACGATCGCTCTCACAGGATCTTCTCCTCCTGTTTTGGCCCGAAGAACTTTAAAGGTTCTTCTTTTTCCCTGTCGGGAACGTTCCTTACCCACAACAACTCTCAAGTGACCTCCCTTTTATATCGGGAAATCGGACTTCACAATATCGCGAATCCTATGGTCGCGTGTTCCTCACTTCACGATTCCCCGAAATCCGATGTGAGTCAACGTTGACTCCTTCTCTGCAATCGGAATTTCCTTTATCGGGAAATCGCTACTCACGAGTTCAAAAAATTGAAACTCCAACCTCCGAATCCCGAGGTGTCGATTCTCCGATACACATGTCGACTTGACTCCTCTACCTTCTATCCCCTATTGGTATTTCGAAACTCGTGGGATCGCGAGTCTTGATGTCGATGGACTCGGGACTTACCTTTTCCCGATCCCCGATACGATGCCACCTGTACTCCACAATTTCTCGTGATCGCACACTGCCACATCACTATCAAGATATCGTTGATCGCGGATCCAACCTGCAAGTGTTCCCTATCGTCGAGAACCTCGATTCTCCGATCCCTGACTCCTCGGGATCTCCTGACACGCGTCTCACACAATCGACGACTCAGAGTTTATCGGAGTATCGCTCTTCACGATATCGCCACTCCCGTTCCAACAACTTGGTGCTCCAACTCACGATATACCCATATGCGATGTCGCGTGTGATCTGACGGTCCCTGTGACTCCAGATCGATGACTCTGTCCCTCCTGAATATCGAGTCTTCTCACGCTTGTACCGATAACCTTCTTGCGCCTCTGTAGGATCCAACGGCCCACAAAACTTCGTGAAATCTCCACAAGGATTTTGTCTGCCCGTTCTTTCTTCAATGCTCCACAAAATTCGACGAAGTGCCTCCCTATTGAGACTCTCAGCTGCTCTCCTGCTAACCTATGGTGCTTCCCTTTGGTCTGCCCGCATGACTTATCTCCGTTGTTCTTCAACAACCTTGATGACCTATCCCTCCTGAGCTTTGCTTCGAATTTAAGTCTTTAGCAAGAACTCTCTTGCTCGCACACCTCTCAGTAAACCTTCAACAACATCTTAGTGTTGAAGCTCTTTGACTCTGCGCGCTCTTGCAACAGCAGTCTTAAATGTCCTTGCTCAGAACCACGACTGAGACTTCTTCTCCTCGGTCTGTGCCTCTCTTTCACGGCTTCGATGAACCCAATCGACTTCTGGGCGAATGAGAACAACAGTTAAACTACTGAGCCTTCATCGATGCACTCCTTGCGGATGAATTCAAATGCACTCTATGCAGGAATCTTCTGGCTCAGATAGAGAAACAATTGAAGCTCATTCTCTCTCTCTCTCTCTCTCTCTCATTCAGACTTCAGTTTCAAACCTGAACTCTCATGCACAGCATATACAAAGCAAATACATAACCAGAAAACATACATTCAAGAGAACATAATTAACATACACAGAGAAACAACACCAGACCTGAGTTTGAATCAAAGGATCTCTTCTATTAATTCAAATCTGTACATAGGTGTTCTCCACAAAGTTCTTTGCTTGCTATCCTCCTCCTGAATGCTTCTCAATTTCTGGATTATTTTACAATGTACAAAGGAGGGTGTCTATATCTGTTTTCCCTCATGAACTTTAAAACTGTCTAATCTAGAATTAAATATTCTATCTACTTTACATTAAATCTATTAAATGCCTCATCTACCTAAGGACGAGAGCTATCCACTCAAGGTCTATTACAATATACAAGGTGTTCTTCATTAATTCTCCACATTAATGTTTGGCGCAACCATATCAAGCTGAAATTCAAAAAGAAATCTTCTACTTGTCCAGCTATATTTTCTGCTCTTGCACTGTCTCGCTTCATGAGTTGGCGATGCTCCTGCATCAACCTTCCTTCCAGACCCAGAATGAGTGATTGTAATGTCCCCACTTTGGGACATCATCACAAGGCAGAGACTTATGATGACCAGAGTAGACAGATGGAGGTTATAGCGAGTTCTCTGTGATCTTTTTCTTCAACAAATTGAATCTTTTCTCAACCTCTGTTGTCCAGTGAAAAGTCTTATGCTGCTTCTTCACTGTGTCCATCATTGCTGCACTAATTCCACTGAAATTCCTAATGAACTTTCTTTAGAAACTAGCCAAACCATGGAAACTTCTCACCTAGAAAACATTTCTCGATGATGGCCAATTTTTGATCACTTCCATTTTCTCTGGATCCATCTTCAGCTCATTCGCCGAAATCACAAAACCCAAAAAAATGAGCTTTGTCTTCATGAATGAGGACTTCTTCATATTGATCAACAGCTTCTCCTGATGTAGCTTCATCATCACAATAGCCAAATGCTTCAAATGTTCAGCCTTTGTCTTGCTGAAGATCAGTATATCATCCATATATACGACGACAAATTTTCCGATGAATTCCATGAGGACTTCATTCATCAGCCTCATGAATATGCTCGGCGCGTTTGTCAAACCAAATGGCATGACCGATGCCACCTGTACTCCACAATTTCTCGTGGTCCCACACTGCCACGTCACTATCGGGATATCGTTGATCGCGAATCCAACCTGCAAGTGTTCCCTGCCATCAAGAACCCTGATTATTCGATCCCCGAATCCTTGGGATCTCCTGACACACGTCTCACACAATCAATGGCTCAGAGTTTATCAGAGTATCTCTCTTCGCGATATCGCCACTCCCGTTCCAACAACTTGGTGCTCCAACTCGCGATATACCGATATGTGATGTCGCGTGTGATCTGATGGTCCCTGTGACTCCAGATCGACGACTCTGTCCCTCCTGAATATCGAGTCTTCTCACGCTTGTACCGATAACCTTCTTGCGCCTCTGTAGGATCCAACGGCCCACGTAACTTCGTGAAATCTCCACAAGGATTTCGTTCACCGGTTCTTTATTCAGTGCTCCACGAAATTCGACGAAGTGCCTCCCTATTGAGACTCGTTCACCTGCTCTCTTTCTAACCTATGGTGCTTCCCTTTGGTCTGCCCGCATGACTTATCTCCATTGTTCTTCAATGACCTTGATGACCTATCCCTCCTGAGCTTTGCTTTGACTTTAAGTATTCAGCAAGAACTCTCTTGCTCGCACACCTCTCGGCAAACCTTCAACAACGTCTTAGTGTTGAAGCTCTTCGACTCTGCGCACTCTTGCAACAACAGTCTTAAATGTCCCTGCTCAGAACCATGACTGAGACTTCTTCTCCTCGGTCTGTGCCTCTCTTTCATGGCTTCAACGAACCCAATCAACTTCTGGGTGAATGAGAACAACAGTTAAACTACTGAGCCTTCATCAACGCACTCCTTCCAGATGAATTCAAATGCACTCTATGCAGGAATCTCCTAGCTCAGATAGAGAAACAATTGAAACTCATTCTCTCTCTCTCTCTCTCTCATTCAGACTTCAGTTTCAAACCTGAACTCTCATGCACAACATATACAAAGAAAATACATAACCAGAAAACATACATTCAAGAGCACATAATTAACATACACAGAGAAACAACACCAGACCCGAGTTTGAATCAAATCCTCTCTTCTATTAATTCAAATCTGCACATAGGTGTTCTCCACAAAGTTCTCTGCTTGCTCTCCTCCTCCTGAATGCTTGTCAATTTCTGGATTATTTTACAATGTACAAAGGAGGGTGTCTATATCCGTTTTCCCTCACGAACTTTAAAACTGTCTAATCTAGAATTAAATATTCTATCTACTTTACATTAAATCTATTAAATGCCTCATCTACCTAAGGAGGAGAGCTATCCTCTCAAGGTCCATTACAATATACAAGGTGTGCTTCATTAATTCTCCACATTAATGTTTGGCGCAACCATATCAAGGTGAAATTCAAAAAGAAATATGCTACTTGTCCAGCTGTCTTTTATGCTCTTGCGCTGGCTCGCTTGATGAGTTGGCGATGCTCCTGCATCATACTCCTCGACTAGAAAAATTTCATGGGCTCCTGTCCATGAGCTCTTGCACGGTCTGTCCATACTTCTGTATCATCGCTTCATTCTCCCAGCTGGCATCCTCCACTGGGTGATTCTTCCATTTGACCAGATAATCAAAATATTGCTTTCGCCTGGTCTTTCTACCCACTCTCTTGTCTAGTATGCACTCCATCTGCGACTTTTCTGCAACTGGCAATTGTTTCATCCACTAGATCACTGGTTCCTCCATTCCAGCCTCTGCTTATCCAGCCCTGTATGGGTATAAATCCGAAACATTAAATATCGGAGATATCTCGATGCCATCCGACAACTCAATTTCATACGCATTTTCTCTGAATTTCTTCAGGACTTTGCAAGGTCCGATTTTCTTCATTTTTAATTTTTTATATGTTTCCCTTGGGAACCTTTCCTTCCTTAAGTGTGCCAGAACAAGATCACCAACTCCAAACTGAAGTTGTCTCCGATGTTGATCTGCTCTGCGCTTATACTCCTGATTTGAATCAATCAGTAGCTTCTTCACCTTGTTGTGAAGTTCTTTCATTGCTTCAACAAATTCTTCTGCACTAGCGCTGCTAGTAGCAGTTTGTTCTGACTCCCTGAGCTCAGAAAATACCCTCGGTTGTGTCCCATACACAATCTGAAATGGACTCTTCCATGTAATCTGATTCAGTGAATCATTGTACGTGAACTCTGCCTGTGGCAACATATTGTCCCAACTGCTATGGTGCTCTGTCACCAAGCTTCTCAATAAATCTCCCAGACTCCTGTTTACCACCTCTGTTTTCCCATCGGTCTATGGATGGTATGCAGAACTAAAGGCCAAGTTAGTTCCTATCTTCTTACATAAGGTCCTCAAAAAATGCCCTATGAATTTGGTATCTCTATCCAATACAATGCTTCTCGACAATCCATGGAGTCGAATGACCTCCTTGAAAAATAGATTGGCGATGTGTGTCGCATCACTAGTCTTCTGGCATGGAATGAAATGTGCCATCTTTGAAAACCTGTCTACCACCACAAATATGGAATCAACCCCTCTCTGTGTCCTTGACAGTCCTAATACAAAATCCATGCTGATCGCCTCCCATGGCCTCTATGGTATGGGCAATGGATGATACAACCCTGCATTCTGTTTTCTCCCTTTTGAATGCTGACAAATTTTACACCTGTCAACAAATCGCTTGACCTATGCTTGCATGCCTGGCCAAAAGTATGATTCGCTCAGCTTGGCAAATTTTTTGTCGTGGCCAAAATACCCTGCCAAACCTCCACTGTGCTTTTCCTTCAACAAGTTCTCTCTCATGGAGCAATTTGGAATACACAGCTGATTGCCTCTGAACAACAATCCTTCCTGGATCACATAATCTATCCATGGGCTCTGATCTCTGAGAACTGGATTCTCAGCTGCCTCGTATGCCTCTCTGAAATCCACATCACCCACATACATGTCTCTGATATTTTCAAAACCCAATGTTTTGACTCGGAACTCATGCAGTAATAAACATTTCCTACTCAAAGCATCAGCCACTTTGTTAGCAGTTCCTGAAATGTGTTTAATTACAAACATAAAATTATGCATGTACTCTACCCATTTTGCATGCTTCTGATTCAACTTCTCTTGTTGACTCACAAACTGCAATGCATGATTATCACTATACAATACAAATTCCTTGGGTATCAAGTAATGCCTCCACTTCTTTAATGCCTATATGATGGCATAAAACTCTTTATCATACATGGAGTACTTCAACTTTGCCTCATCCATCTTCTCGCTGAAATATGCGACTGGCTTGTCTTCTTGACTCAAGACCGCTCCTATAGCATACCCACTTGCATCACATTTCACTTGAAATGTCTTCTGAAAATCTGGCAACACCAACATTGGTT
>SNQJ01S0108755.1:29375-46540 GCA_010110895.2 Picea sitchensis
TATT
Organism: Picea sitchensis; assembly: GCA_010110895.2. Lineage (NCBI taxonomy): Eukaryota > Viridiplantae > Streptophyta > Pinopsida > Pinales > Pinaceae > Picea > Picea sitchensis. The sequence goes on from SNQJ01S0108755.1 coordinate 29,380, forward strand.
ATTGGGGAATTCACACCTCCTCTTTGAGTGAGATATTTATTCCTTAATTAATGATTTTTGTTGTTACTATTATTAGTAACTACTATTTTGGGTTAGTTAAGTGAGTTGGAACTTCTTCTCTTGTCAGTTAAGTGAGATTAAGTGAGATAATGCGCATCAATTAACTCTTGTGGACATTAATGAGTGTTTTAAATGTATCTTTAGTGGTCTAGTTCAAACTATTTGGTCTCACTTAGCTTATGACACCTATTTTAGCTATTTCTAGCTTTTTTTGACTAGAATTTCTATGTTGGAAATTCTATATATTCACCACCTCTCTTCTTTTTGAGGATGGTTTCTCATGTATATTCATTTTTTATTAATATAATTCTATGATTTATGGAGAAAAAACTTTCTCTCATCTCTTGAATATCAACAAATTGTTTGTGTTCAATTTAACTAGAATTCTATATCTATCGGGGTTTCTGCAGGAATTCTACAGAAGATATGGAACTCAAATCAAACATAGAGAAATTTTTTCCCAACATTAATCAACTGGGAAGAATGGCCCACCAAAATCCATCCTTGGAAAACGTTGAGAATGAGACCTTCAATGAATAAGAGTCATTTGTTTCGCAGAGCGTTGTTTTTGACATGGAATCCAAAAAAATGATTATTTAGAAAAGTGACATAAAGAATAAGAAAATAAAATCTCTTTCAGAGGTTGACCTAAGAGATATGTGGCCTTCCTAGATTTCTATAATTCATAGAGCGACATGCGATGCATTGGAGGACTTCATTGGTGTTCTCGAAGATGAAAATACAAAGTTAAAGGAAAGGATTAAGGAATTGGAAGAGACCTTGATGACTCTTCCACTTTTTGCCAACCCTTTGGCAATTGTTGAACCCACCATGCCCGCTGCTAAATTAAAAGGATCCTCAACCTTAGTTACATCAAGAAAAGAATGACACTTATCACATAATCTTGGGAAATGTCAAAGAACATTATTTCTTTTGGATCAAGGGCATATTTCTTCCATGTGTATTTGCAAGACGACCTAAAAATTGAAGAAAGTTTTTACGTTGATGTCGTGGTACCCTTTGGTGTTAAATTTTCCAACATGAAAGAGCTAAGGAGAAGAGAGGAGGACCTTCCCTCTCCAAGTCGGAGCAAGAACTTGATCGTGTGATGGAAAGAAAAGATAAAAAACTTGAATAAAATTGTTCAAGCATGCAACCAAGCCATATCAAGGAGGGAAGAACTATTCAAAAATATCTCGGAAGTGGACCTAGCCGGAAGCACTAACGAAGTCCAAGATCCCAAATTGATCCTCAACTCTTTGTTCCTAACAAAACAATAGTTTGATGAGAAAGTTGATATTTTTAAAGGATTGTCAATTGAGACATTCTATGGTATACTTGAATATGATGAGGACGCCATAGAAAACTTGCTAATGGATTGTTCTATAAAAAATTAGGACAATGAAGAAGAATTACATGTAATTTCCCTTGATCTGAGAGACTTGGAGGGCGAGTTGTTCAACATCAAAATTCGACATGAAATCAACGTGGAACCAATGAAAAGTTACATCGAAGAATTGTTCAAGAAATATTTCGATAAACTGACCAATGAAGGAAAATAAACACTTGAGATGGTTCCTGTAACCATTGATGAAAATGATAAAAGGACATCAACAAGAAAACGAAATGGAAGAGATACCATCATAGTAATTTTATGTTGATCACATCCTTATTTTTCTTTATCAAGTCCTTCAACCAGTTATTCAACCTCTTTCACTATAAAGGTTTAACCAAATACTGATAACTCCTTTTTTCTTCTTACGAGGTTTTTTTGTTCTTATACCACCCATCGTCTTCCTTCTAAGATATTATTTCTTGTATTTATTTTATTTATGGTCCATGGGAGCCCCAATCCCAGTATTTAAGAGAAACACATTTTAAATTTCAAAGAATATGTAACTGACTATATATTTTTTAGAAATTTCAAGAGAGCTACTTTGGGAACAATCTTGACTGTGCTTTGTAACCATGTTTTCAAAATATAAAATATTTGAGGTTGATATATCATTATCTTTATTTGAGGCTCCCATGTTTCCACTCTATTAAAATTCTCTTATGCATGAGGACCATCTTCTTTTTATTTTATGTGATCACAAATCTTTATCTTAAACTATGATGGATGTGAGGAAATTTTTATTATTTGATTTAAATGTGTGAAGTATGTGATTCCTAGTCCTTTATCAGGAACTTTGTTTGAAAAGAAAACAAAAAAAGGTGTTCCTTTTATTTTCTTGCAATATTTGTGTTTCTTTGAATTCCTACGACAAACTTCTATCAAGTCCCACATTCTAAATATTTAGAAATCCCAATAAAATCTAAAGAGGACTACCACCTCTATAAAAAAACAGGGGTATTTACATCCTCGAGAGGTTGTCATTTCGGTCCTAACAGATTCAAGCATCAACATTTTTGGTGACCATACTGGGGAACTGAACTGAAATTTGGAACCTAGTCTAGTATTTTTAAAAAATATATGACTTTTCTCCAGGCTGATCATCCCTGCTTAGAAATTGGATTGAACAATAAACGAAGAATCTTACATTAGTTATACAATTTGGTAATAAAAACAGCTGATACCTAAGAAGAGTTAGAAAGATCCTGGAAGATCTTAGTCCAAGAAGAAGAAAGAGAAATCCTCTGGAGACAGAGGAGAGATGAGTGACAAGACCAAAGAAATTGATGGCTAGCTAGAGAAGCACAAGAACAAGGTTGGGATTGAAGCTGGACGAATACAAGGGACCCATTACTAGAATTAAAAGCAAGCCAATCTTTATTCTTATAAGTGAAAAGCATATTCCCGCAATCTCTTTGGATATGGCAGAGAGAAATGAAAAACCCCTAGATGAGTATCATGAGAAGAGACAAGGAGGTGGAAGAGATGCTACAAGAAATCAAGGAAACCCAGGGTTTGAAAACTAAAGGAGGGTAAGATATTTCCCTGTAAATATTATAGGTGAGAAACATGATATCCTTGTTTTCCCTAAGAGAACCCTAAAGGAATTTTTTGGAGACAGAGAAATCGATCCAAAGAGGCATTTGCACTTATTTATTGATGTTTTTTATTTTCACCGTGTTGAGTATGATGATGTCATGGTAAGGTTGTTTCTGCAAACCTTATCTGGATGAGCATATGAATGGTATACACAATTTCCTAGTAGATAAATTCACTCATTTCATGACCTCAAAGCTATGTTCCTAACTATGTTCATCCCTCCAATTGGTTATCATACACTTCTCAGTGATTTCATGCAAATTGGTTTGAGGAAGAATGAAAGGATATGAGATTTTAATTTCAGGTTCAATAAAACCTTGAGTAGGATTCCAAAAGATAAAAGACCAAAAGACTCATTCATTCTCGATTGTTATAAGAATGCAATGCCCTTGAATGCCAAAAATGCTATCAGAACATCCCAAATGAACACCTTGGAGGAGAAAATGACTAAATCCACTAAGATGGAAGAAATTATGATTGAAATGGATGTCAACCCAGACATTATACTAGGAAAATTACAAAGGTAATTTGGAGGATTAAGTATTTATAATTAAGGAGCTTCCTATTCAAGAAAGAATGAATAATTTAAGCCATGACCGACTCAAAACCAAACAATGGGAGGAGGATTTTTCAAGGGAACCATACCTGATGTAAAGGTTGACCCTGTGGGGGCACATGAAACTAAGCAAAGAATTGAAATTGCACAGATGAATAGAACTATCAAGAAAATGCAGAACGAGATAACCAAACTAAGAAGGGGATATATTTATGTGGAAAATGCAAGAATGACAATCCTAAAGAAAATAAGGAACCCTCCCCAAGAAAATAGAGTGAGGTTTGAGGACACGGATAATCTGCAAAGACCAAGGGTTCCCATGAATCCTAGTACTAATGTAGTTATTCTCGATGATGTGTATGACGAGCAATTAATTGAATGAGAGAGTTATTACTCACTTGATGAAAGTTATGAAACTGTGCAGATTGACGGATGTGAGACATCCATGTATATATTTTAAGAGGGTGAAAATGATCCCAACTTGCAAGTAAATGTCATCCATACAAGAGGATTTGTAAATAGACTAAAAAGTAAAGGCGATTCTAATAAATAAAACCAAAAATAAAAGTAAAAAGAAAAAAAAATGAGAAAAGAGAAAATGTGAAGGTGATGGATATCGTTGGAAGTAAAAGGAAACACCTGATGTCAAACTCCACTCAAATTACATATAATGTCGTAGAGGACTTAAGTAAATTAAGGATATTTTTTCCCTTTACTGAAGTGGTGAATATTCCCCAACAAAGACAAAACATTTTGAAATTGTTGGATGATCCATTTGAAAGAGCAGCAGTTAAAGTTACTAGTCCAAAACAAATCCATAGCTAGTCAACTGCCAAGATGATAGGTAAAACTCCTCCCTTTTACATTTCAATTGAAAATCATGATGTTCCACTACATATTTGTTTAGTTGACACTGGAGTGATAAATAATATCATGCCACTGGGAGTCATGGAGGCATTGGGCATGAGTTTCACCAAGTACTATGAAACTGGTGAAAGCATATATGCAACTAGATATTATTCAAAGGAAGCTCAAAGGAATCCAGACATGGGGAGCAACTCCATGGAGAGTTCATATAGGGGGAGTAGCCCGAAGAAGAGAAATTCCCTTTTCCATTGATGTCAAAGGGGGAGATATAGTCACATTGATATAATTGAGATGACTATTGATGAAGAGCATTGCCATGTCTACATGTTTCCATCAATGATTGGTGTTGACATCAACGTTAGTATTTCCATCAATGCCAAAGGGGGATATTGTTGCATTATGTTGTCACTGATGTCAAAGAGTTGATGTTGTGTCATAGTATCATTGATGTATTGATTGATGGCCTTTGTTTCCATAGACATAATTGATGTCAAAGGATTGATGTAATAGATTTCAAGTGGTGTCATAGTGATGTATTGTCATGGATTAATGTATAGATGGGATGATGTAAAGATTGGTCATTATTTTCTTGTGATGGGTGATAGGAAGTGATGGGTGATAGGAAGTACCAAATGGATGAAATCTAAAGTGGTCCCCTTATGGAAAAATACCTCATGGGAAGATTCTTTGTGAAGTCCAAATGGTTAAGTGGTTGTGTCATCCTAGAGGTGTGGTTAACAAACCTCTTGGGCCCCAATAACCCCCTTCTTTTTCTTTAATCAAAATCTAGGGTCCCTCGAAATTTTACTTGGATTCTTCTTTTGTTTCCCTTTGACTTGATTGGATTGGTATTGGTTTTCTTTGTTTCGAGGTTGGTTTGAGTTTATATTATTTTATTTTGTTTGGTTTGAATTTCATGAAATTTAAATGCCATTTCATTTTTCTTTCTACAAAGTTTTGATGTTTATGGACGAGCTTCATAATTTGGGAGTTTTTATTACGAAACATGTTTTCTATGACATTTGTTCACATTTGATAAAATTTGAATCTGGGAGAGACGAACATAGAAATCTCAATTTAAAAGAAAGCCTTAACTTTTATCAACTATTTACTTTCGTTTAAATTATGATTAAGTTTTTGTCTTTTCTCATTAGCAATCTTTTTCACAAAATCATTTGGTAGGTTTAATTAATTAAATTATTTTATGAGTTTGCATCTCATTTCAAAATAAAAATAAAAAATGAAAAATAAGTATCTATCATTTGTTTGATTTTGTGAAAACCTAAAATTAATATTTTTCTCCTCTCCATCAACTTGAAGATTTTAGAATTTTAAGATTATATTTGAAAGGAAAATATAAACAATGTTTGTTTAGAACTTATAGTTAGTTTAAATTCATTTTAATTTTATTGTTCTAGATTTTATTTTATTCACAATTTTTAGGTTATTAATTTGGTTTCATTTTGATTCACGGGTTTCTATTATCAATTATTTGGTATGGATTTGATCATGGATTGATTTTATTATCTAAATACATTCAAGATGATTGAAATAAAAATAATATTGGATTGTTGCAAATAATTTATGAGAAACAACAGATAAGATTTGGAAATGCTCTCAAGAACAAGCATACAATTTTGCGGGACTTGTTCAAGACAAACCGTAAGGAATATGATGAAATGGTTGAAAACCCATCTACAGAATGGACCCATTGAGCTTAACAATGGGAATTTTCCCAAACACATGCATGATTTGAGAGATATTGTTGTCTCTTTACAAGACAAATTTCAGATGGAGGAAATTATTACTGATGCCCAGACTATTCATTCATTGCATAAATATGAGAAAGTTCAGGGCCCATTGGATCGAGGAAATTGAGAGGATGATTTTTATCCTTTCTTTTTTGTATATTATATCGTTTGTAAACTTTTTTTCTTTTCAAATGGAGTAACATATGGTTGGAATCTTTGGGAGAATGGACAAGTATTTTCAAAGAAGAATATGGAATTCCAGGTTGCTTAATGGCTTTTGTCCTGTGAGTAAATGGTTTTGTTTTCATTATAATATCTTCATATTGTTTGAGTAATTTATTATGCATTGATTTAAATTATCTTTAGTATGTTTTATCAATACATGGTTAATTGTTATCATTTATGTATTAATTTTTTCAATCTTCAAGAGTCTATTATCCCAAGAAAATCCCTTTTGAACCTTTTGATGAACTTATTATACTGAAGCTATATGGGATACAATTTACTCTTTGGATTTTGTCATTTTGTAGATTGTGTAATGTTAATATTGTTTCTCATATATTTTTTGAATAGGAAACATTATTTGTATTGAACTAGCTTTAGACTATTCTACATATAACTTTTCATGTTATATTTTCATTTATATGGTTCATTACATTTTTGTTCCTTTAATATCTGTGGTTGATCATCTATTCAAGTATTTTGAGTTTACATCTGATACTAGATAGCTAGTAACACCATTTACTAAGGATTGGAATTTCTTTCATTTTCAGTTATTTGGACATTCTAAAGTCACATGATATATAATCATTTGTCTTTTTGTCATTATAAACGCGTTCCAAAATATAAAAGACTTCTTTGAGTTTCTTCAGGAAGTATTATGCTTGCCTTTGTCATAGGTTAAGAGGAGCTTATACAAATACAAAGATACAAATCTAGCTTAGTATTGTTGATCAACGTTAGGTTAGTTAGTTTATATTTTATTTAATTTGTTTATTTGTGAATGAATAATGATTGCTTCATTTAAATGTTAAATGATTTGACCATTATAGTTTTATCATTTACAGTATTATTTAATCATTTTTTATTAGTTTGTCATTTATAGTGCAAAGACAATTTCCTTTATTTTCTTATTTTGATCCATTAGTTGAAAACAATTATTTTCACAAGGCTTTGCTTAAACCTTGTAAATTGTATATAGCTATTGTACATAAACACTATTAGTTAAGCATTTGTAATTAAAGTATTGATTGTTAGAGTTGTATATTTACTTAGTCGACATATTTTAGTTGTTTTGGGATTTTAATTGGCTAACAGAGCCATAAAACCCATCAGGGTATATTATATCAAACGGCTTGGGTTAAATAGACAACCCTGGTTCAGATCTTCCCTTCTCGTTGATAGTGTGTCATAAACGCCCATCAACAAAACCAAATTTTAATTGATGAATATTGTAATGAATATCAATGAATTTGTAAGTAAGTGGTGGATTACTAAGAGGAGGGGTGAATCAATAATAGAGATATAAAATTATTTTTAACCACAAAATGAAAGTGTTATATCAATGTAGCATTATCATCCAATAGTTGCAGATTAAATAAACAATGAACAAATGAGAAATCATACACATACACAATACACCAATGTTTTTACATGGAAACCCAAAGCAGGAGAAAACCATGATTTTTTTTTTCTTATATGTCTTTAAGAATTACATTCATTGGAAGTACCAACTTCTTTTGTTTTCTAGCTACAATTGGAAGGAGGCTCCAACCCCCTAGTTTCTCAGACTACAACTTGAGGGAAACTCCAATTCCCAAATTCTCTGGCTAAAACTAGAAGGAGGATAAAACCCCCTATATTCTCCAGCTACAACTGGAAGGTGGCTACAACCACCTTCCCTTGCCCCGTCTAACTTCCCTAAAGTAGAAGTAGAATGATGGAACCACTGTCACACTATCATTGTGAGATATACCACTATAAAATTGTACCAACCTGAACCACTCACCTACAACCAACCTGTACTACTACCCCTGCAATCAACTTGTACTTGAACTCAACATGTATCAAGAAAATACAATAGATACATGACATGTAGTTCTGCAACATGCATATGTACGCGCTCTGTCTATTATGCATCTCGTGTATGTGCGCGTCTTGTCTGTTATGTAGCTTGTGTATACCTTCTTAAAACTAGGTTTTTCTTTCTTCTGAAAACTTCTCACCCTATGCAACTTCTTTCACATAGATATACAACCTTTCACTGTATCCAAACTATAATTGTACTCTATGCATGCATTCTCATACATAACCTTTACCCAAAGCATATATATCTCTCTCTATTCATGTGCCATATAGGTGTGTGTAATCATGAACAAGTATAATAACCCTCACATGATCTAGACATCGAAATGTTTTTGATATTCATCCTCTCAATATATCAACCACTTCACAAATACAAGCTCTCAACCATGTACCAAAAAAAACATTAACCATATGCCAAGAAATATAAGATGTTCCTCAAGGAGTACCAATGATGAATATTGATTATACCATCATTGTACGTTTGTATATTTGAATTATACAAAATATCTCATGCAACCACTAGTCTCTCTAGGGATAATCCTCAAATACCCATAACCATTTCTCATGCATACATAAAAATCCAACTACTTATGTATCTAATCATTGTATACCTTCTTGGGATATTGATCTCATAATCTATAACCTCAACATCTTCATCTTCTCAAGTTTTCATGTCTTTACCCTCATGTATGCGTCATGTTATACTGACATCCGACGTATGTACATGCCCTATTGTACTGGTAGCCTGCGTATGTATGCACCCTATTGGAATGTTATCCTGCGTACACCTCAGAACTTAGAGTTTTTTTGTATTCATTGTAATTGTGAAACTTTCTCCATCAACCTTTCATACTACCTCAGAATTTCGCAACTTCAGATGTATCAATGAGTACTTGCAATAAGCCTTACACAACAATAGATATTCAATTTGTTGAAGTGTGATTAAATGAGAGAGCCTTGCCTCTTGTTTATAATTTCATGTAGCATCATCAAGGGGTTACCTTTTAACCATCTTAACCCACTTTCCTTATTTTAGTCTTAACCCACTTATAACCACTTGTCCACTTAACTTAACCATTTTCCATAATTAGTAAGTTCTCCATTAACTTTATTATTTAAATAATTTATTTTGTATCCATTTTGACTTATAATACACTCATCACTTCACTTTATTATTTAAATAATTACTTCTTTTGGTTTTGATTGGAAAAGAGAGCCCTGGACTCCTTTCCCCTAAAACCCTCGAGGTAGAAAAAATATGTTGATGATACAAACGTTCTTTGGTACCACGGGAAAGTGGAATTACAAAAATTCTTTCTGCACCTAAACAACATATCTGAAGAAATAAAGATCACCATGGAACTCGAAGAGAACGATAGCATCCCCTTCATAGACGTTCTTATCAAAAGGAAAAGTAATGGTGATCTTGGACATACGTTGTATAGAAAGACGACCCACACTGAGAACTATCTCCACGCTAATTCCCATCACCACCCCAACCAAAAACTAGGTGTCCTAAAAACTTTAGCCACTAGAGCCATAAGAATATCCAATGAAACACACCTAGATAAGGAAACAGATCATCTTACCAAGACTTTTAAGAACATAGGTCATAAACAAAAAGACATTAGGAACACAATAAACAAATCCCTAGCAATAACCCGCAATAATCCCAAAACCCCTAAAGACCAAAACCCTAATAGAAGTGCCTGTCTTCCTTACATCCAAGGAGTGACTGACATAATTGCAAGAGTCCTTAGTAAAAAAGAAATTAAAACCTAATTCAAACCTCTTGAAACCATCAAACAGAGTATGAGATCCGTCAAAGACAAACTTAACCCTCACAATGGCAAAGGAATCTACAAAATAGAGTTCTCATGTGGTAAATGCTACATTGGTGAAACCGATCACTCCTTCCAAGTTAGGATAAAAGAACATGGAGCTGACATCAAGAATGAGTGGATCCGCACCTCCACCCTAGCTGAACACTCCCTTAAAACAAGACACCATGTTCGACTAGAAGACACCAAAATCCTCGCCAAAGAGAATCACCTCTTCAAACGTCATATTAGAGAAGCCATTGAAATCTGTAAACATCCTAGTAACCTTAATAGAGATAGTGGGTTAGAACTAAGTTACAATTGACTCCCCCCGATCCACAAAAAACAACAATAATCATTGGTAATTTTCAAACATTGTTAATTTATTCATAAAAAAAACCCTCCTAATTAATTATAATTCTAAGACAACCTAATCACCTCTTAAATAACCTAAGAACATAATTGATTAATATCAAAAAAATTAACCATGAAGTAATAAATACTTAGAATATAGATTAACAAGAAGAGAAAACCTTAATACTTTATAAATTACTTATTACCTATAACCTAACCCTAGAACATATTAATCCAAATGAAGACATTAATAAACAACATTAAATTGATAATAATCGATTATTTACCTTATAACAAAAAACAAACACATTTAGAAACCCTAATATTAACTCATAACAAACATTTAATTATTTTTAATTATTTAGTTTATACCTTAACATTAGATTAAAATACCTTAACCTTAAAATAAATTTAATAATCCACTTTTTACCTATTAAACTAAACCCTAGAACATAAAATAAAGATAAAAAACCCCTAAATTAATAATAAACTATTATAACCTTAAATAAACAAATTAATAAACCCTAGAAATCTTAGCAAATAATTGAATTTATTAAAAAATTCTACTTTAAACCTAGCCGACACTGTAAACTTTCCCACACTTCCAGTATTTATACCAGCTCTTCCCTTTTTTCTTAACCCAAGCTCATTGTCTTGAAGATGGATCATGATTTGGATCTGAAATGTCGACAGTCTATTGACAACACTATGTCTTTTCCAATCAAAACCGAAAATCCCAACCACAACAATCTCACTCATCAAATTACTTCTTTGAAACCACTTTGACTACTTTGACCTTTTGGGGCTTCTGCATGACTCATGAGGATTCTCCAACTTCACATGGTCATAAGTCTCTAACTGTGAGGAGTTATGTGATGTTCCACATACCACCAAAAATGGAATGGCATGTAATATCCATATAGAATAGTCTTACATGAAAATATATCAAAACTCATACCATTATCCATCAAACAAGCTTGGGAACATTACCCAAAACTTTGTGCTACAGAAAATTTCTTCAAGGGTTGACATCAATGAAAACCAACCCAATTAATCAACAATGTCCCCCTTTGGAATTGATGGAAACACTCTAATGAAATACTGAAGTCATGTCACTCATGCTCCCCCTGTGACTATCACTCCCCTAGAACCATGCTTCTGTTCTCTACATCTGATGAATCTCTCCCCCTTTTTCATCAATGGAAAAGGTATATTTCCATCTGGGGCTTCTCCCCCTGACTGAATTCTTCCTGAAATATTGAACTGCCCTCTTTATGGTGCTTCCTCGTGTAAATATAATATATATAAGATAAGAATTCAAAAAAATTAATTTTGTAGTAGAAATTACTCCAAGTCTCTGGCGAAGATACTAAAAGTATTCCTGTGGAAACAATTTTGTAAAGATGTCTTCCACTTGTTCTTTTGTGCCCACATATTCAACTCTGATTTTATTCTCTACAACCTATTCCCATAGAAAGTGATACTTGATTTGAATGTGCTTCGTCTTGGAGTGCATCACCGGGTTCTTTGAGATATTGATGGTGTTTTTATTATCATAATAGATTGGAATGGACTCATCATACTCAACCTGTATATATGTCAGAGTTTGTTTCATCCATAGAACCTATGTACAACATGTTGTTTCTGCAATATAACTTGCCTCGGCTATAGATAAGGATATTGAAGATTGTTTCTTGCCTAGCCATGATACTAAACACTCACCCAAGTAGAATGTTTCTCCATTGGCACTTCGTCAGTCATCAATGCAACCTGCCCAATCTACATTTATGTAGGCAATACGTGATAGATCCTTTCCTTTTGGATACCATAATCCAAACTCTTATGTTCCTTTGAGATATCTGAGAATCCTCTTCACTGCTAATACATGTGATTCCTTTGGTGCTTCTTGAAATCTTGCCACCTATCCAACTGCATGCATTACATTTGGTCTAGGTGTTGTCACATATAGTAAGATACCAATCATTGACTTGTATTGCCTCTGGTCTGTATACTTTGAATCATCATCTTTTCTCAACTTGCAACTAGTTTACATAGGAGTGGTAACTAGTTTGTAATCTTCCATTCCAAACCTATTTAGCATTTCTATGATATACTTAGTTTGAGAAATAAAAATTCCTTAGTTGGTTTGACGTATCTTAAGACACAAAAGGAAGGATAGTTCTCTAAGTAATGAAATTTCAATTTCATTCTGCATATCCTTTGAAAATCTATATCTTAACCTGTCATCGTTTCTTCCAAAAATAATATCATCAACATAAAATTCAATTAATAAAATACTATCTTGAGTTACCCTGATGTATAGGTTGTCGTCTGCACTTCCTTTTCTGAACCCTGCCTGCTGTAGATATTTATCCATTCTAGAGTACTATGCTCTACGAGCCTATTTTAAACCATATAAGACCTTCAATTTACACACATAATTTGCGTTCTCTGACAACTGAAATCCTTATGGTTGTTCAATGTAGACTTCTTCTTCAAGTTCCCCAATCAGAAAATATGATTTCACATCCATCTGATACACTTTAATATTCTTGGAGCATGCATAAGATAAAAGAAATCGGATTGCTTCCATTCTGGAAATTGGGGCAAATGTCTCTTCAAGGTCGATTCCTTCTACCTATGTGTATCCCTTACATATGAATGTACCTTTGTTCATTGTAACCTTTCCATCTCCATTCAATTTATTTTTGAATACCCACTTTGTGCCAATCACATTTTTATTTTTTGGTCTTGGAAACAATTCCAAAGTGTCATTCTTATCTATTTGATCCAATTTTTCATCCATAGAATTATTCCAAAATTCATCCTTGATGGCCTCTTCAAAACTGTTTGGTTCAATCATAGATGAGAGTGCTAGGTGTGTTTGTTCTGGTGAACGGATTCTTCTTCTAGTCTTAACTCTTGCATATTTGTTTCTAATAATATGATCTGATGGATGATTCTTTTGTACTCATTTTCTAGGTGTCTTTGGAGGCACTTGCTGAAATTGCTCTTCTACTTATGTCTGATCCTCTTGATCTTCCCCTTCTACTTCTTGTTCATATTTTGCTTCTTCTTCGTAAAGATGTTACACTGATTCATTTTCTTCTTCCTTTAATTCTCGTCCACATGTTTCATCAATTGTTACATAGATTCTTTCCAAAACTTTGTTCAACCTCATATTGTAATAATTGTATGCTTTCCTTGTACTTGAGTAACCAAAAAGTACTCCTTTGTCCACATGAGAGTCAAACTTTCTCATTCTGCCATATTCTCTTTTGATGTAACATTTTCTTCCAAATACTCTGAAGTGCTTCACATTTGCTGGTCTTTCTTTCCATAGCTCGTAGGTTGGTTTTTCAGTGTTGTTTCTGAGCATTAATCTATTTTGAATGTGAATCGATGTATGTACTTCATGTGTCCAAAATATATCTATCAATTTTTAATCCATTAGCATTGTTCGAGCCATTTCTTGTATTGCCTTGTTCTTTATTTCAACAACTCCATTCTGTTGAGGTGTCCTAGCAACAAAGAATTTCCTTTGTATTCCATGTCTGCTGAAATAGTCCATAAATTCCTTTGAAGTGAACTCTCCTCCATTATTAGATCTCAAACATTCAATTTTTGAATCTATTTCATTTTCAACCATTTCCTGGTAGACCTTGAAAGTTTCAAAAGATTTTGATGTATTCATGAGAAATAAAACTACAGTCATTCTTGTATAAAAATCAACTAATAGCATAGAGTATTTCTCACATTTTAATCCCTTTGTTGTAGTTGGTCCCACTAGATCAATATGCACAATTTCTAGTGGTCTTGTTGTTGAATATTCCTTTGATTTAAACCTGGTCTTTGTTTTCTTTCCTTGTTGACAATTCTTGCATAAAGTGTTGGTTGTTTTCGTGATCTAGGGCATGTCTCCAACTTCTTCCTTTTTTCTAAATTTGACAAGGTTATCAAAGTGTATGTGACCCATTATTTTGTCCCATAGACAAATTTCATATTCCTTTCCTAGACAACTTTCATATTCCTTTTCTAAACAACACTTTTCATTTCCAATTTCACTTAATACATATATGTTTCTTGAAGTTCTTGCAGTTGTTGCAATCAATTTTCCTAAACCTTCTTTTCTTATCTCTCACTTTTGTGAATAAAAAGTAACTTTATGACCTTGGTCACACATTTGACTCATACTTACAAGATTATGTTTCATATATTCTACTAGTAGAGCATTTTCTCCCTTGGTATTCTTGTTTCCAATTATGACTATGCATTTTCCAATGATTTCAGTTGAATCATCATTTTCGAAGGAGACTTATCCATCTCTTTCCTTTCTTAATGTAAGAAACATGTCGGTATCACCTGTCATGTGTTTTGAACAACCACTTTCAACATACCAACCAAATTTCTTCTTCTTATCTTGTAGAGAGAGTGTGCATTTTGTTAAATTTAGAAACATGCACAATCATTCTCCAATGAGAGGCCATATGGGCCACCCTAAGGCTAGCTAGGGAGATTTGGAGAATCAACCAATCTTGTGAGGTATTGACAAAATCCAGGGGGAATGTACAACCTCAGTGAGTCAAACCAAAAGTCAAGATGAATGAGATGCTATGTAAGTCTAATGCAAAAGTCAGGGGGAACGCACAACCTCTGTGAGCATAGACAGTCTAGTGAAAAATTCAGGGGGAACATACAACCTCTATGAGCCTATTCAAGCCTTGTGAGCCATGAGCAAAAGTCAAGGAATCTAGCAAAATTTAGGTTGAATATAAAATTCCTATGATCTAGAAACAAACAATATTCCTAATATTGCAAATGATATAAATGTAATTATCTAGTGCATTGGCACGTGTAACATTATCCACCATGAAGAGAATTTTGAATTTCCTTTTAAAGAGTCGAGTTGTAACTGAAGTCTCAAGTCTAGTTTTATTTTTTAACTAAAGTGTAATGTTGAGTTGTAACTGAAGTCTTAATTCTAGTTCTATTTTAGAACTAAAGTGTAATGCTAAGTTGTAACTGAAGTCTTAATTTTAGTTCTATTTTAGAACTAAAGTGTAATGCTGAGTTGTAACTGAAGTCTTCAGTCTAGTTCTATTTTAGAACTAAAGTATACCAGTCTCAAGTCTAGTTCTAAGTTCGAACTAAAGTATGAAGTTGAGTTATGATTAAGGCATGCAAACAAGCTACTATTTCAATTCTCTCCTCTTCTCCTCTTCAGCCTATTTAAGAAGAGGTTGACCCCTCTCTTCAATATAGTTTTTGATATGCAGGTTAAGGGAGAAGCAATAGAGGAGCATATCAGTGATAAAGAGACAACATACCAAAGTAGCATATCAGTACTATATATCAGCAATAGAGGCTGCATATCAGAGGCATATATCAGTAGCATATTAGTGTTGTATATCAACAATAGAGGCAGCATATCAGAGGTGTATTTCAGCAAGGTCTTTTAGGTCTTTGTCATGTCAAAGTCATCTTGGCAATATATTTAAGAGAATAACATTCATGGTGGATATTTTTAAGTGATATTTCATTATTAATGCAATAAAGGAATATCGTTTTCTATGGTTTTTCTCCCTGTATAGGGTTTCCCCATGGTATATGTGTTTTTGATGTGCATGCTTACTTATCTACATAGTTATTTATTTTCAATTATGATTTGGTATTGTTGAAGTGTATTAAGATAGAATCAAAGTGTTGAAGAAAATAAAGGAATTAATCTGCATAATAAATCAAGCTCATAATCTAACATGGTCTCAGAGCTTAGGGTGTGTTAAATGTGTTGAAGTGTAGTAGCAGGTACACACAGATCCAAGCTAGATTGATTAAGTTTCCAATGTGAGGTCCATGGCATCCTCCATTTCAGTTAGGGTCGAGGATAGGCTCAAAGGAGCTACCAAATTCAATCTGTGGAAGCTTTGGATAACAAATATATTGCAGGAGCATGATCTTGAGTAATATGTGACCAGAGTGGTGGAGGAACCCATGAATAATGCAGGAAGTTTGGCCTTCAAGAAGAGTCAAGCAAAGGCCAAGTGAATCATATTTGACTGAGTCAAAGACAGTATAATGCCTACAACCACTTCGTTAATGACTACCAAGAACTGTATGGATACCTTTGTGAATCTGTATGAGAAACAGGATCCAAGTCAGAAGAATACACTTAAGAAAAACATTAAGTATTTGAAGATGGAGAAAGGTGTATTAGAAACATCTTTCTGTTCTAGGATATCCTAGATTAGAGATCAACTTTTTGTCACAGGGGTGGCAGTGGACGATGATGATTTAGTGCAGGCCGTTTTTTACGATCTTCCTTCTTCATGGGATATCTTCCTATCCAGTGTAAGTGGGAGAAAGATTCAACCCACATTTTAGAGGTTATGGCATGATTGCCTCCAGGAAGAGAGTTTCACAACTACCAGGAGCGAGCCAATGAAATAAGAACACTCAAATTTATCATCAAGATTCAAGGGAAAGAAGAAATGAACTTTCCAAAAAGGCTCTCAGAGGAAGCCAAACACAAAAGGTACTTCAAAGGCAAGAATATTGATACATCTAAGATTAAATGCTTTAGTTGTAATAAGTTGGGTCATTTTGCTAAAGATTGTTGGTTTAGAAATAAATATCTTAGGAAAGGGAAACATGATGCCTCAACTACTGAGGATGATGA
>SNQJ01S0108756.1:18803-29292 GCA_010110895.2 Picea sitchensis
TAGGCTAGGCTAGGTAGAGTAGGCTAGGCAAGGCTAGGATAGGATAGAGTAGGCTAGGCAAGTTAGATTAGGCTAGGATAGATTAGGCAAGGCTAGGCAAGGCTAGGTAGAGTAGGCTAGGCTAGTCTAGGCTAGGCTAGGCAAGGATAGAGTAGGCTGGGCTTGGTAGAGTAGGCTAGGCTAGGTAGAATACGCTAAAATAGAGTAGGCTAGGCTAGGCTAAGTTAGGGTAGGATAGAGTAGGCTTGTCTAGGTAGAGTAGGCTAGGTTAGGATAGATTAGACTAGGCCAGGTGGAGTCGACTAGGATAGAGTAGGTTAAGCTAGGTAGAGTAGGCAAAGATATAGTAGGCTAGGCTAGGCTAGGCTAGAATAGAGTAGGCTAGGATAGAGTAGTCTTGGCATGGTAGGGTAGGCTAGGATAGTGTAGGTTAGGCTAGGCTAGCCTAGGTAGAGAAGTCTAGGTAGAGTAGTCTAGGCTAGGCTAGGCTAGGTTAGGTAGAGTAGGCCAGGCTAGATAGAGTAGGCTAGGCTAAGATAGAGTATGCTAGGCTGGAGTAGGTGAGGCTAGGTAGAGTAGGCTAGGATAGAGTAGGCTAGGCTAGGCTAGGCTAGGTAGAGTAGGCTAGGTTAGGTAGAGTAGGTTAGGTTAGGTTAGGTAGAGTAGGCTAGGATAGAGTAGGTTAGGTTAGGTAGAGTAGGCTAGGATAGAGTATGCTAGGCTAGGATAGAGTAGTCTAGCCTAGGTAGAGTAGGCTAAGATAGATTAGGCTAGCCTAGGCTAGGCTAGGTAGAGTAGTCTAGGCTAGGCTAGGTAGAGTAGGCTAAGATAGATTAGGCTAGCTTAGGCTAGGCTAAGTAGAGTAGGCTTGGCTAGGCTAGGTAGAGTAGGGTAGGTTAGGCTAGGTAGAGTAGGCTAGGCTAGGTAGAGTAGGTTAGGCTAGGTAGAGTAGGTGAGGCTATGTAGAGTAGGCTAAGATAGAGTAGGCTAGGTTAGGCTAGGTTAGGCTAGGATAGAGTAGGCTTGGCTAGGTAGAGTAGGCTAGGCTAGAATAGGCAG
Organism: Picea sitchensis; assembly: GCA_010110895.2. NCBI lineage: Eukaryota > Viridiplantae > Streptophyta > Pinopsida > Pinales > Pinaceae > Picea > Picea sitchensis. Next base: position 19,863 of record SNQJ01S0108756.1, read on the forward strand.
AGTAGGCTAGGCTAGGATAGAGTAGGCTAAGCTATGTAGCCTAAGATAGAGTAGGCTATGCTAGTCTAAGATAGGATAGAGTAGGCTAGGCTAGGACAGGATATAGTAGGCTAGGGTAGGCTAGAGTAGGATAAGCTAGTCTAGGGTAGGGAAGACTAGAGTGGGATAGGATAGGCTGTGCTAGAGTAGGATAGGCTAGGCTAGGCTAAAGTAGGATAGGCTAGAGTGGAGTAGACTAGAATATGATAAAGGAGGCTAGGAAATGTTAGGCTAGAGTAGGCTAGGCTATGATAGGCCAGGCCAGGTTAGGCTAGCGTGAGCTAGGCTAGGTTAGGCTAGACTATGCTAGAGTAGGCTAGTCCAGGCTAAGCTTAGCCAGGCTCAGTAAGCTAGGATAGAGTAGGCTAGGCTAGGTAGAGTAGGCTAGGATAGAGTAGGCTAGGCTAAGCTAGTTAGAGTAGGCTAGTCTAGTCTAGGCTAGGTAGAGTAGGCTAGGATAGAGTAGGCTAGGCTAGACTAGGATAGAGTAGGCTAGGCTAGGCTAGGCTAGGATAGACTAGACTAGGCTCGGCTAGGCTAGGATAGTGTAGGCTAGTCTAGGTAGAGTTTTATAGGTAGAGTAGGCTAGGATAGAGTAGGCTAGGCTATGATAGTTTAGGTTAGGCTAGGCTAGGCTAGGTAGAGTAGGTTATGATAGAGTAAGCTAGGATAGAGTAGGCTAGGCTAGGCTATGCTAGGATAGAGTAGGTTAGGCTAGGTAGAGTAGGCTAGGATAGAGTAGGCTAGGCTAGGTAGAGTAGGCTAGGATATAGTAGGCTTGGATAGGTAGTGTAGGTTAGGATAGAGTAGGCCAGTCTAGGCTAGGTAGAGTAGGCTAGGTAGGGTAGGGTAGGCTAGGTAGAGAAGGCTAGGATGGAGTAGGCCAGGCTAGGATAGAGTAGGGTAGGCTAGGTAAAGTAAGGTAGAATAGAGTAGGCTAGGCTAGGATAGAGTAGTCTAGGCTAGGTAGAGTAGGCAAGGATAGAGTAAGCTAGGTAGAGTAGGATAAGATAGAGTAGGCTAGGCTAGGATAGAGTAGACTAGGCTAGGTAGAGTAGGCTAGGCTAGGTAGAGTACGCTAGGTTAGGACAAAGTAGGCTAGGCTAGACAGAGTAGGCAAGGTAGAGTAGACTAGGATAGAGTATGCTAGGCTAGGTAGAGTAGGTCAGGCTAGGCTAGACTATGTAGAGAAGGCTAAGCTAGGTAGAGTAGACTAGGATAGAGTAGGATAGGCTAGGATAGAGTAGGCTAGGCTAGGTAGGGTAGGCTAGGTTAGGCTAGGATAGGTAGAGTAGTCTAGGCTAGGCTTTATAGAGTAGGATAGGCTAGGCTAGGTAGAGTAGGCTAGGATACGGTAGGCTAGGCTAGGCTAGAATGGGTAGAGTAGGCTAGGCTAGGCTAGGCTAGCATAGGATAGAGTATGCTAGGCTAGGTAGAGTAGGCTAGGCTAGTTAGAGTAAGCTGGGATAGATTAGGCTAGTCTAGGCAGAGTAGGCTGGAATAGAGTAGGCTAGGCTAGGTAGAGTAGGCTATGAAAAGTAAGCCAGGCTAGGCTAGGCTAGGTAGAGTAGGCTAAGATAGAGAAGGCTAGGCTAGGTGGAGTAGGCTAGGTTAGAGTAGGCTAGGATAGAGTAGGCTAGGGTAGCCTAGGATATCGTAGGCTAGGCTAGGCTAGTCTAGGATAGAATAGGCTAGGCTAATCTAGGCTAGGATAGAGTAGGCTAGTCTAGGCTAGGCTAGGTAGAGTAGGCTAGGAGAGAGTAGGTCGTGCTAGGCTAGGCTAGGATAGAGTAGGCTAGGATAGAGTAGGCTAGGCTAGGTAGAGTAGGATAGGCTAGGATAGAGTAGTCTAGGCCTGGTAGAGTAGGCTGGGATAGTGTAGGTTAGGCTAGGCTAGGCTAGTTAGAGTAGGCTAGGATAAAGTAGGCTAGGCTATGTAAAGTAGGCTAGAGTAGGCTAGGTAGAGTAGGCTAGAGTAGGCTAGGCTAGCATAGAGTAGTCTAGGCTAGGTAGAGTAGGCTAGGATAGAGTAGGCTAGGCTAGGCTTGGCTAGGTAGAGTAGTCTAGGCTAGTCTAGATTAGGCTTGGTGGAGTAGGCTAGGTAGAATAGGCTATGCTAGGCTATGCTAGGTTAGGTAGAGTAGGCTAGGTAGAGTAGGCTAGGATAGATTAGGCGAGGCTAGGCTAGGCTAGGTATGTTAGGCTAGGATAAGCGAGGCTAGGTAGAGTAGGCTAGACTTGGCTAGGCTAGGCGAAGTAGAGTAGGCTAGGCTAGGCTAGGCTAGGTAGAGTAGGTTAGAGTAGGCTAGGCTAGGTAGAGTAGGCTAGGCTAGGATAGAGTAGTCTAGACTAGATAGAGTAGGCTAGGATAGAGTAGCTTAGGCTAGGTAGAGTAGTCTAGGCTAATCTAGGTTGATCTAGGCTTAGCTAAGCTGAGCTAGGCTGAGCTAGGTTGATCTAAGCTAGACTAATCTAGGCTAGGCTAGGTTAGGCTAGAGTAGGCAAATCTAGACTAGGATAGACTATGCTAGGCTAGAGTAAGTTAGGGTAGGTAAGAGTAAGTTAGGCTAGGCAAGACAGGCTAGGTTAGGATAGGTAGTTCTAGGCTAGTCTAGGTTAGAGTATGCTAGGCTATGCTATGCTAGGTTAGGATTAAGTAGGCTAGTTTAGAGTAGGCTACACTTGAGTAGGCAAGGTTAGTCTAGGTTGGTGTAAATAGAGTAGGCTAGGCTAGAGTAGGTTATGTTAGGTTAGGTTAGAGTAAGTTAGGCTATAGTAAGCTATCATAGGAAATAGTAGGCTAGGGTAGGCTAGAGTAGGATAATATAGTCTATGGTGGGGAAGGCTAGAGTAGGATAGGATAGACTGGGCTAGAGTAGGATAGGCTAGGCTAGGCTAAAGTAGGATAGGCTAGAGTAGAGTAGACTAGGATATGATAAAGGAGGCTAGGATAGGTTAGGCTAGAGTAGGCTAGGCTAGGCTAGGCCAAGCCAGGTTAGGCTAGGCTAGGGTAAGCTAGGCTAGGTTAGGCTAGATTATGCTAGAGTAGGCTAGGCCAGGTTAAGCTTAGCTAGGCTAGGCTAGGCTAGGTAGAGTAAGCTAGGAAAGAGTAGGCAAGGCTAGGTTAGGTAGAGTAAGCTAGGCTAGTTTAGGCAAGGTAGAGTAGGCTAGGTTAGCCACGTGGCACCCGTTTATTGGATTTTGGGCTATTGTTTGGTTTATTAAAATTTTTGTAGGTCCGTGGGGTTCAACCTCCGGAGCTCTCCCCACATTGAAAGCTTTAACAAAGGCCAACCCACCAACGGGCAATGCGTTGGTTCTTGTAAGGTATACGAGTGTTAAAACATTTGAATTCACAAAATGTTGCAAACGGCGGGGGTTCGGGTCGGGGCTTAGCCCTGACCCACGGGCATATCACCATTAACATATGACCATATATATAATGTGCGCGGTGGTGTTTAATAAATGACTCGCGGTTATATTACATGTTAATTACATGTGACCACTGTATACACAGAGCACGGGGTTTTAAACGTGTAACCCACGATTTATGCATTGAAACATGTGACCATGCCAGTGTTAAACGGAGCGCGAGGGTGGTGGTAACCCGTGGTCGCGTGGTTCTATTATATGTAACCACCATTACAAAGGGTGCGGGTTTATGTTTGGTTTCCACGGTTTAATAACCAACCGCCACATGTCATTCAACCATTCGCTTTGTGAACGGAGCCCCCTATTTGTAGATGCGTGTGGTCACATTGATCCCCACATGCCCGAGAGCTTGGCGATTAGGGGCTGGAGGCACCCTAACCGTTCTACGGTTTGCACTGTTGGTGCGGTTGCACCCTGTGCTGGGTTTTAACGCATTTTGGGAGCGTGTTCTGGGTTCATGCACATAGATGTGCGTTTTGTAGAGCCAGTTCCAGCAAAGCTTGAAGGAGGAAAATGGAGGAGGCCTAACTTCTTCATCGTTTGGCCGATTGAGGTGCCGTAAAAGCCCATCTAGGGGTTTTTAGACATGCTGGATCCATTGGTGCTGTTTTCAAGGCCATTTGAAGACTTCTTCTACAAGTTTTTCACCATTGAAGTTTCAACAAGCTCTAGGGAGCTTGAAGCCCTCTTTGATGGAGGACATGGTTTGGTGAGCCTATGTTTGTTTTCTGTGATTGAATAATCATTTTTGGCTAATTGATATGCTCTGAACACATTGGGACAGGTTTCAGAAGCTGTTGAGGACTTTTACAGGTGTTTTTTCCAAAGAGAAGCTTAGGGAAGCTTATGGCCACATGTAGAAGAGGTCATGCCCGGATAAGCCATGATCCATTTTCAGAGTTCTATTAGTCATTTTTGGGGTTTTTATGTGTTCTGATCTCAATGGTACAGTCTGTTTTTCCATTGGAGTTGAGAAACAGCTTGTAAAATAACTTTTGACAAATTAATCCCAGAGAGCCAAGTCCATTGATGGAGGCTCAAGGAGATGTAGCCCGGACGGGGGTGAACTCCTTTATCATGTTGTTCTTGTTGTGAGTTTGATGGTTTATTTGCTGCAAGTTGTATTTCTGTGTATTTATTTCAAGTACATATTTAACCATTTAAAAGAACATTTTCTCCACATAAGCATTTACAAGAAGATACATGAACTTAACACATAAGTTTATATTGCATATTTTAACACATGAAGCAAGGTCCTGTAAAGTTTATTTTAGTGAAGTAGGGGTGCTTGCATAGCATAACAAGTCAGCCTTCTATTTTCAGATCAGGTGGTATCATAACATAGTTTGTTTTGCTCATGTGTTTGCCATTGATAGCTTGAATATTTAGCTATTGGTTTTTGTGCAAGTTTGTGTTGAAGTTTGATATCTTGCAAGGATGGCAGAAGCTTCAAGCATTGATAGTTCTCATACATTTTCATTATCTTCATTCTTTGACAAAAAAAAAATTATAACTATGAGAGATTTGATGAAAGAGATGTATGAAGACAGGAATACGAACATTTCCCTTGAAGAGCAGTTGATGGCCATGAAGCAGGAGAAAGACCAGCTTCTTCAAAGGTTGCATGAGATGGAGATTCAACTCTATGAGGCAAAGGAAACCCTTACCAAGTACATGCATGAACATAAGGTATGCATTGTTAATTTATCTTCTAATTCCTCTAAAGATGAATGTTTTGGTGTTTTTGAAAAGCACACAAGAGGAATGGGGTCCAAGTTGTTGTTTAAAATGGGCTATGAAGGTAAAGGTTTGGGCAAGCATGCACAAGGCATTGTTGAGCCTATTGTTGTTGAAGAGAGACCTAAGTTTTGTGGTCTTGGATATGAACAATGGGATAGAGCAAATTCCAAAGTCAAGGAGACAAGGGAAAAAGTTCCAAGCATAAACTTTGTTTCAAGTTCACCTGCTCAGAAAGGATTTAAAGGTGAAAGTTCAAGAACTTTTGGTGAAAGTTCGATCCCTCCATCATGCAAGGCTTGTGTTCAAGATGAATGCAAATGCGTGGAACGAAAGAGTTGTGACAGTGACGAGGAAAAGAACACTGTTGATGGTCTTCAAAGGAGATCTTGTAACTCTTCAGATTCACCTCCTCAACGAGGCGATAAAGGTGAATGCTCCAGGTATAATTCCGCTTATCATTCAGTTGCTTTTGATTATGTTAAGCATAATAACTTTGTATGTAAAACTGGAAGAAAGAATCCATGTACATATTGTGGTTTGTATAACCATCATGTTTCCAAGTGTTGGAAAAGATTGGTCAATTTCAGGAAACTTTCTAAGCAAAGGCAGCGTGAAAAGATGATGCAAAAGGTTTGCACTCATTGTCAGAAGCGGGGTCATCTCATTGACCAATGTTGGACATTGCATCCAACTATTCATCCATAGCCTAAGAAGCAGTTGGATAAGGATATTGGCAAGAATGGAAGAGGAGATTCCATCATCGATGTGAGTCCAGATGATTCACAAGAGGACGATGTTCAGCAAAAAAAGTCGTCGTTGAGTTGGCTTGGTAAGAAATGGTTGGATTTCTTAAGCAAGTAAGGCTTGTATTTTCTGTTGTAAATTCACTTTTCAGTGTTATGTGTGCATTTATGGGAAGCATGATAAGTTGCAACCCTTTATATTTTTTGTATTCAACTCTTAAGTACCCATATGTTTCGAGGTTGTACTTATGTTTGTACGAGAATGAGAGTTGAAGAGTCATGAACATGCATTGGTTTTTATGTATGTGTAATCAGTGAACCTGGTGATGGTTCATCATGAGTGATTTATGATTGTTACATGATTATGTATCATGTTCGTCGACTTGTCAGTTTGGGAAGGTTGATGTTTCAATAAGTCTCGACTGGTGTTGATGATTTTCTGACGACTATGTTGTGTCGATTGTGTTGTTCGACTTGTGTTTAGTCGATGGTGTTTATTGACTTGAAAGTTGATTTTGAAAACTCCATGTGCTTTGGTAAAGTACGAGATGCGATAGTTTGTTTGAAGAACAAAAGATTTTGTTGGCATCATTTTCAATCTTGTATGATTTGTTTTCAAGATTGATGGTTTTTCTTGGCTTGTGACAAGATGTCGCAGGAATGTTTTTGCAGCCATTGGAGAGCTGATTATGTTGACGCCAAAGAGTTCGAAAGAGGGACTTGATTCTCAGTGGGAAGGTTGGCAGTCTTCCAAGCACAGAGAGAGCAGTGGGTCAGTAGCAATCAGAGAGCAGTGGTTGAAGGACATAGCCAGTGGCAGTGCACGGCATGTCGAAGTATTCAGGTGATTGTCGAAAAGATTTTGATATAACTTGAAAGCAGACAGATAAGATTTTGTGGGTCCAAAATCCTTTCAGTGGGAAGGTGTGATCAAAATATGGACTAGGGGTCAAAATTTTGCTCAAATTTCAAAGTGTTCGGAATGAGACGAAAATGGTGCCATTGCATCCGTCTCGTCTTCCTGATTCCAGCGGTATATTTACTTTCTCAAACGGAGTCCGTATGGAGAAGATATCGTGATCTGTTCGCCAAGGCAAACAGGGAAATTTTTTGATGTTGATTGTACTTGTCCGTACAATCCGTACAATGGTGACGTGGCAGAGCCGTACAGTCTGTACGATGACCGTACAGTGCTGACGTGGCAGCTTGTGATTAGCTGGCAGTTGACGTGACAGGCATTTACTGGTTAGCAATTGGACGAATGTGGTTTCGACACATGGCATCTATCGAGCAATGGTATGGTGCCACATGGCCTAGTCATGGGCGGCCACGTGGCACCCATTTATTGGCTTTTGGGCTATTGTTTGGTTTATTAAAAGTTTTTTGGGTCCGTGGTGTTCGACCCCCAGACCTCTCCCCACATTGAAAGCTTTAACAAAGGCCAACCCACCAACGAGCCACGCGTTGGTTCTTGTAAGGTATACGAGTGTTAAAACATTTGAATTCACAAAATGTTGCAAATGGTGGGGGTTCGGGCTGGGGCTTACCCCCGACCCACGGGCATATCACCATTAAGATATGACCATATATATAATGCGCGAGGTGGTGTTTAATAAATGACTCACGGTTATATTACATGTTAATTACATGTGACCACTGTATACACAGAGCGCGAGGTTTTAAACGTGTAACCCACGGTTTATGCATTGAAACATGTGACCATGCCGGTGTTAAACGGAGTGCGAGGGTGGTGGTAACCCGTGGTCGCGTGGTTCTATTATATGTAACCACCATTACAAAGGGCGCGGGTTTATGTTTGGTTTCCATGGTTTAATAACCAACTGCCACATGTCATTCAACCATTCGCTTTGTGAACATAGCCCCCTATTTGTAGATGCGCGTGGTCACATTGACCCCCACATGCCTGAGAGCTTGGCGGTTAGGGGCTGGAGGCACCCTAACTGTTCTACGGTTTGCACCGTTGGCACGGTTGCGCCCGGTGCTAGTGTTTGCACCCAATTCGTCACTAAGTGAGCAAATAGAAGGTGCTTACATGCCCAGTTGGGCTCTTCTAGGCATGACAGATGTAGAGTAAAAGGTTAGAAAGAGAAACAACAAAGTTATAAACAAGAATTAAACTAAAACAATAATGAAACTAGGAGCATATCACACAAATGAAAAATAAATACAAATGGACCAATATCACCAATGTATAAGCTGATCTATTGATGAAATCCAAAGGCACAATGAAGAAAGGGGACTTGGGTCCCTTCTTTCTCCAATGGAAGGCTCTTGAGGCCCTCAAAAGCTTGCTCTCCTTACAATGAAAAGATGAAAATGTGGGTGAAAGAACTCCAAGCTTATCCACTCAAGAGAGGGGTGAATAGCTCTATGAAATGCAGCTTATGTTGTTTATTGCCAAAGAATGAGTCCTTAACAATCTCAGCAGCATAACAATACAAAGAATTCCTTGAGAAAGTGATGGTTATTCATGGCTTTTTATAGCCTAGCATGAGGTGTTTATGTAACCTCTTTGGAGTGTGAAAAGGGGCACTTTAGGGCTCAATTAGGTCTTTGACCAGCCCACCATGCGGATTGAGCTCGGATTTGGTGTCAAATCGACTTGGGAGATGATCCATTAGTGGTTGGGAGGCCGATCAATTTCAATAAATGCGCCGTTTAGCAGATGCGCGGGTTTTTCGCCCAACAGCTGCACATCGTGCGCGCATTGTGCATTTCTGTTACGCACATATGCGCGCGCACCCAGATTCTGTAAAGTGCCCTTCAATTTTTGGTCACTTGGTATAGTTTTTGACCTTTTTGCCATGCCGTGGAATTAATCCTGTGCCATGAATGAATTTTAGTCCTGTGTTGACGATGCGGAGTTTTTGTCTCCATGTGCGGATGAAATTTCAGTGATAATAGATGCCCCCTGATGGATGAGGTTAGGAGCATACGTATAGCCGAAATCCATCAATGTTTCTTTTACTGAGAATGGTGTTGTAAGGGAGAGCAAGAGTGGGACTGTGTAGAGCAATCCTTTGGATAAGAAAGGAACCTGTAGAACCCAACCTTCCCCAAGCTGCGTAACAATATACAATTGTGTACAAACGAGGCGGGCATGCCCCATGCTCGTATGATGTAACTCTGAACAAAGATGATGGAAACGTTGGTGTAGACAACTGCAGCACCCACGGGGGCGCAATGATAAAGGCAGAAGACAATGCTGTAAAGGAACATACTCTGAACCATAGGTAAAGGTCACGGAAATAAACATCGACGGTGATGTGGGCATTGATGGCCCTACCAAGTTCAGAGGTCTTCGACAACTGATAAGAAAAAAAAAACTGCAATAGTCGCAAAGTAAGACCCACCGCAACATGAGAAAGTGTTGGCATCGAATGTTATGGGGGTCAACGACATCAGGGAGCAATGGTGTTTCCCCCTGTGCCGTCCGAGATCTCTCGTTGAATGGA
>SNQJ01S0108757.1:0-11301 GCA_010110895.2 Picea sitchensis
CTTACATTGAATGACCACATTCCCATATATTAAATGACTTCCAATAATAACACATAACTACATTCCCATTGGGTACCTCCCTAGGTACCCCATATTACCTCCCTAGGTATACCACATTCTGACATCTTCATATTAAATAATCTCTTCATTAGAAATACCTTATTGGACACCGAGGGTTTTTCATACAGTTTAGCCAACGCATCCATTAGATCCTTCATTGTCTTTTCTTTCGAAATATTGAAAGCCACCGACGCTGCCAAGCTCAGTCGTATCGTTCCTAGAACCTTTCTCTCAAGAATCTCCCATTCTTCATCATTCATGGCCATCGGCTTCTTTGCTACTCTGCCCAATGGTAGGAATATATCCTTTTGATATAAATAATCTTCCATCTTCATCTTCCATAACTGGTAGTTTTGGCCGTTAAATTTCTCGACCCTAAACTTTCCATCTTTCGACATTGCTCCCACTTGAACCAGGAACCCTCTTTTCCTATGAGTTACCTTTCTCTCTAATACTAGTTGTTAGAAAAACAGGACCGTGGAGCAATAAAATAAAACAAATGTGGAAACAAAACAGAAAATATACACAATACAATAGAGACACAGATTTACATGGTTCACCCAGTGTGGGCTATGTCCACTAGAGAAATTGCTAGGTCCTTCCTTTATTATTATCCAACAAATGAAGGGATACAACCTAGAACAAAACCCGTTGTAACTTTCTCTTCTTTCTCTCACAGTCTCCTATCTCAGAATACAATACTTGCCATAATGCATAGCCGCAATACATTTCCCTCATAACAGAGGGTTTCCTTCTAGGGGAAAAAACCCTAACATAATTTCTACCGTTAGATCTGTGACCTTATAATGAATGTTCCAGATTTACAATGAAATCACAATATACATTTACAAGGAAATTTTTCCTTTGGGGGCTTCGCCCCTGAACCCACACCAGGGGCCCACTTTCCCTCGAACCCCCCGGTCGGAGGGATAGCCCCCCCGGACCCCGCAGAGGGGGTACCCCCCCTCTTCACTCCCCCGTGTGGAAGAGTGTACATACTTCTGGGGTGTAAAGTCTTCATGGGTTATAAACACGACTGAAATCAGGGACCTCTGAATCAGGAAGTTAATCAGGCTCCACAACCAACACACCTAATGGCTAAAAAAATCCATAAGTTCTCCCTACCTTGACCCCCCTTCCCAATAGGAAGGTGAGAACTCATCCCATAATATGAACCTTCATTATAACTCCCTTCCTCGTGACCCCCATCTTTCTTGAGTTGAAGTGAATGAATTTGATGGCTCTGATCCCACTGGTTGGGTCACTCAAATAGAACATTATTTTTCCCTGCATGGAATTACAAATGATCTGGATTTTTTTTTATGGTATCCTCTAATTGGATCTTAAAATCTAGCAATGGTGGCAATAGGTGTATAAAGACACGCCAAGGGTATGTTTCTTAGACACAATTTGTGGCTAAGCAATATGAATTCTTTGACACTAACACTCACTATCTAGTTCATTTGACCAAGTTGAAACAATATGGCACAGTGGAAGACTTTATATCTTCCTTTGAAAACTTGGCTTCCAGAACATAGGGCATGTTCGATGCTTTCTTCAAGGAATGTTTTATTAGTGGCCTCAAAGATGAAATTCAAGCCTGGGTCCTCATGGCTCACCCTCAAACTTGGTTTGAGGATACTCAACGTGCTAAGGAAGCCCAACAAATTGTGTCTGCCCAGACACACAAACCTAACTTTATTCCTCACACTCGACCTACCAACCCAACTCCTCCTCCCACTCCTCTCAAGATCCAGAAATTAACTTAGGATGAAATGGCCGAATTCCAACTAAAGGGCCTTTGTTATAATTGTGATGACATATATTTTCCGGGGCACAAGTGTAAGGAACAAAAGTTGTTTTTATATCCATCTCTGAGGATGTTTTTGGAGAAGAGGTAGAGAACCCCCCTATTTCAGAATTACCCGAGCCAACTGATATTACTTCACCATCCAATCCACCCGAAGTAGAACTGGTCATTTCATTGAATTCTCTCACATCCTTCTCCGTGTTATCGGATAAATTGGTAGGTGCAGACACTAACAGATCTCCCTAGATCCACCTGGATCTAGAACAAAACAGGACAGGACACGACTCTTTCCCTAAGTTGCAATTATTGAATCTACTACTAATAAGGAATGAGTGACATAAATTTATATCACTTCCTTAGTTCTCTGTTGTTCCCACTTCGTTCCGATGCTCTTGTGAAATCAGGTCCAAGACAACACAAACCAACCAAAGTGAAGATAAAAAAGTATATTCAATGTCAACCTATGCATATGATCAAGGAGTTATGCAATAAAATAAGAGTAGTTTTATGGGAAAGGGACATGCCAGTGTATTATATTAAATGAAAGTAGAAGATACAACAGGATAGCTTTGATGTCGCAAGATTCTTTTCAGTGACCCTTGGTTCCAACACACACACTTGCTCTGTATTTGCATGAAGAAGATCCAATACAACCTGATAGACTAGATAGAGTCTTCAAGCTTATGTCCAAGTAGAGTTCTTCACACAATCCTTTCACCAATTCTTCATTCAATCTTTCTTAACCTTTTCCATGAGAAACCTATCAATATAGGAGAAGGAGGGATGGTTACATGGATGAGGATGATCCCACCAAATCTGAGAAATCAATAGGATGCTAACCATGCGAATACCAACTCATTTTCTAGAATATTCCCTTCTAGAACCTTCGTGACCTCTTCTCTTCTTCAAGCTTAAAACAGGTTCTCACCCTACCTATAGAGCATATTTCAAACAATTCACACCCTAAGTGTGGGTGGCTTGCGAGAATGAGGGATTTTCGCACCCTGTAACATAGGCAGTCTGCGAACTCATCTTAAAAATGTGTTTTTTGGAAGAAGACAACAGTCACTTTTCTCAGGCAAAAATTCCTTGTGGGAACCTGAATACATCACTTGTAGAGACATCACCAGAGTGATCAAAATCATGTGTAACAGAATGCCCCCCAAAGTATGAGGTTGGAATCTATGACAGTCGAAATACTTTGTAAACTGTGTGTGTGTGTCAGAAACCAGGAGCGCACCTAATCAGAAACCTATAAACAACCAAGCATCTGCGGAATATAATACCAGTTCTGAGGTAGGCATTCCCATGCTTAGATAAAAAATGAATGGAATCATAAACATAGGTCATGGCCACCAATCATACATAGTGGATCCATGTCATCAAAATGCTACATAGCCACCAGGAATACACTGTGGATCTATGTGAGAAGACGTGAATTAAGACGACATAGCCACATGACATACAAAGTGGATCTATATGCTGATACAAATCATACATACTCCATGGAAGCCTAGATAAAAATATGAGACCCAGGGTCTTCAATCCCGTCACCTGAAAGTGAAAATCTAGCCATGCGATTACATGTGTTGAAGTCGAACATGGTAGAAACCACTTGATTACCGGTCATTGATGAAAACCGTTAACAAGTGAGAGGGAAATCACCATTGATGTCAATGACTTCCAAGGTACTGAAGTACAATCTGAATGAATGTGAATGAATGAGCTGAAGTCAAGCACTCGACAGAATCTCTCGATCAGGGATCAATGATGTGAAACCCCCGTCGAAAGCGAAGAGACCTGACATTAAGGCATGCAGGTTCTAAGGTAATAAATGATTTCCAAGTCTCATTTTCGGATAATGAGTTAGAGTCGATGGAATAAGACTCGTCACAGGAGGGCCTTGATGTATCCCCCATCAATGACATGAAATAAGTAACAAATTTTGAGGATGAAACAAAGTATGAATACGAGTCGAAACAAACACAGGGAAGGTCGACATAGTAAGAATGGACAACTATAGATGGATGACTCAATAGAGGGCTCGTGTGAACTTCTCTTGAACATATGAACGACACGACCAAGGACTTGGAAGAACTGACTCAAAGAGGACCCAAGATATGACCTTGTAGCAAGTCGAACAAGAGACAAATAGATTTCCCAACTCGGATTCAAATGACGAATAGAGGGTGTCATGTTTAAGAGTGACGCTTACTGCCATTAACAAAAATACGAAAACATATCCCTTTCCCAAAATTTCCCCCACCATTTCTGGCGAGTACCTCTTTATTTTTACACAAGCTTGAGGAGGATAACATATCCTTGTCGATGTAATCTCATCCTTCGGATGAGTCCCTCAGAGTATGTTTAACGAACCCTAGGAAGGAGTGGTTCGGTCCCATTGCGAGTCTTTCGATGTTTGTTTAATGAGTCCAAGGATAGAAAACTCAGAGGTTTTTCATGTTTTGAGAGTCTGAAAAACACTTAAAGAGAACTCTCCTAGTTCCTTTTTCGTAAAAGAGTTCGACAAGACCGAAAAAGTGATAAACTATCGTCTGTCGAATGTTTTCTTCAAATACTTTAACGAGCATGAAAAGAACAAGATCCCTAGACAATATTTTCATTTTTATGGAGCGTGAAAAGATCTTAAAGGATACTCCCTTAGGTTCATCGTTTTTGTGTTACCATGACGAGTACGAAAAGATGAGACAAAGTATACTCGGTTACATTCTCATATATTTTCGAGTGCGAGAACGAACGAAGAATGAGCTCGAGGTTTTTCTAAAAACCCTAAAAAGTAGTCGTACATGCGACAAAAAGAAAAACACCCGTACCCCCTCGTTCGGACTTCAAAGTTGCTATATCTGCGATAAACCACACTCATAAGACTATTAGCGCATTAGGTTTTATAGACAAAATAATATTAAAAATCAACAAAAATGGTAAAACGTGAATAAATATGGGTAAAAAGGGCTTTTTACCATTTCATTGTGATTTTTCCAAAAACTTGTCCAACATACCTCATTTCCCCCAAATTTATTTGCTCGATTGTGGGAGACACAAGCGATCATTCGACAAACTGTTTCAGACAACGAGGTAATCTCTTGACCTTTCAACTTTTCCATGGTTTATTTTTAGTTTTTATTCACAATTTTCAGGGTTTTAGGTCCATTTTAGGGTCACACCATGCACTCAAGCATTCTCATAGGTGGACCTTGCGGGACCTACGAGAATCTAGGATTCTCGTAGGTGGCCTTCAGGGCACTTGCGAGAATCTCGCACTATGCAAAAGGGCCACCTGCGGGGGCCGAAAAATGGATTTCAAAGTTTGGTTTTTCTTAATAAAAAATATGCAAGAGTTTAAAACAAGTTGCCGACTCCCCTCTCATGGCTCTTTTGTAGGTGTTTGACCATCACAATGATGGAATGGAGAGAAAGGGAACATGAGGAGGATGATGCTATTGCCAGGAATGACCCAGGTACAGTCCCTGCCCTCCGAGACTGTGGGCTATTGAAATTATTTAGGATTTTGGGCATGAGAGCCCAACTTGGGTTGTTGGAATACCTAATCCACACGTGGGACGCGGACCAACAGTTATTTCACATGGGAGTCCATACACTGACCCTAGATATCGAGGATATCTATTTTCTAACAGGGTTGTCACGACATGGATACCATGCTACTTTGACCGGAGGCAGAGGTGGCAGGCTCCTTATGATTGAGTATTGCCACTAGTATTGTGTTCCCGAGGAAGAGAGGAGAAAGGGTAAGGTTTCCATTTGGGGGGTCCAGTATTTGACCCTACAGACCATCTTGTTCACTATTGCACGCATGGCTAGGAGCGCGACTCCACACATGGCTCTCCAGAGCTATTTCCAATATGCCATAGAGTGCATAGAGCCTCGGGTATTCAACTGGTCGGATGCAGTTCTCCGCAGTATGAAGAGACAATTGACGAAGTGCAGAAAGGGTGAATTGAAGTAGTTTGGGTACGGATCACTTTTGGTGTCATTCTTCCTCAAGAGGGTCCCACTGTTGCGACTACAGGTTGATTGGGGTTTACCAGCTCCATAGGATCCCAGGATGCTGAGGTGGTGCAACCTCATGGCTCGACACGTAGCAGGGCCCATAATCAAGTACAATGATTCATTTTTCGACTGGTTGAGGCCCCAGATGCTGATGATTGACGACTATGCATATGCTGGTTTGGATTTCCGAGGGGATCTGGATTTGGCCCTGCCTGAGGACGCTTAGTGGGGCAACTTAGGTAAGAAGTACACATTTTTTTCTTTTAATTTTTTTTTGCAAATTTTATCATATGAAATGTTTCTATGTTTATCCAAGAACTAATCAAAAAATCTCTTTTTGATGACACAGATGTGGGGCCATATCAACCTCCAAGAATGTCTCCTATTCAATGGCGAGGAGAAGCGACTCCAGTGGTGAGATGGGATGCCGAAGACTACGAGGCAATGGAGAAAAACTTGGAGGGGTTGACCACACACATCCTGAATATTTCTATTGGGGAGATCCTGAGATGTTACCAGCACCATACTGTGGGCGTGTCTGAGTCTATCAGTGGACTTATTTGTAGGGTGGCCCGAGAAGTTGTGTGTTATTGTGAGCGTCATCCGTGACGCTACTTTGTAGAAGATATGGACTTCATATTTTGAGATTTTGATCCTTGGACAGAAACTTTTTGTAAAAAATTTTGATCATTATATACATATATATGGCTTCTACCGGCTTATGATGTGTGATTGGTTTATAAATGTCCCAAATGCATGTCTAACACATAGTTAGCTAATGCATCAGTCAATGTATTTAAACATCTAGGAATGTGCTGATATTTGATATAATCAAAATAACGTTCCAAGAGGCGAATTCGTAAATGTACCCGTAATAAAGTAGGACTTAAGATAGCATAGACGTTACTTAACTGTAGTACTACTCGTTGTGAATTGAGTCCTATAACCAAGTGGCGGATAGCAAGATAAATAACATCAATCAACAATTCGATGACGGCGCTATATTCTGCAATATTGTTGGTCGCATGACCAAGGCACACACCTCGTAGACTGATAAGGTCACTCGTAGTGGTGTAAATTTCCCATGCATCAGAAGCAAGGTTCCGAGGACTATGGCTAGCGCCATCGACGAAGCCAATGTGGGGTGACGAAAAATCTGACATCTGGAAACCAAGCACAATGCAAGATAAGCAATCGAGGACAGAGACACAAATAAAGAAGAAGCACACANAGGTGGTCTTAAGCATAGTACTTCTTTAAGTATAACCCATTTCTGGGTTCACTCAAAGGGATACCGTCGTAGTCCACTAACTCATAAGATCCTTTTTCCAAAACTCATATGACGATATAAGGCCCTCGCCACATAGCTTCAAATTTTCTGGCTCCTAGCATATCCCAATCTTGTTCGTAAAGGAGAACCAGATCACCTTTGGAGAAAATGCATGGCTTGACATGTTTGTCATATTGGGCTTTGATGCATTTCTTCTAGGATTTTATAACTAGGGTGGTGTCATGACAGGTTTCGTCTAATTTCATGAGATACAACAGACGTTCTTCTTTGGAAGAAGTGTTTGGGAGGAGTTTGATGGCTAGTTTTAGGGAGGGTATCTCACATTCAATCGGCAAGATGGCTTCTAGACCATAGAATAACTGGAATGGTGTAAACCCAGTAGCATACTTAACGGATGTCTAGTAAGCCCACAATGCTAAAAACAATGTTGTGTGCCAACTCGTTTTGTGAATCCCTGTCATTCGTCGAAGCATGGTAATGAGCATTTTGTTTATTGCTTCAACTTGGTCGTTGGCTTGTGGGTAATAGGGTGTTGTGTTTTCATGGCGAAGACCCAACTTTTCAATGAGTTCGAACATCATGAAGTTTTTAAAGTGGCTACCGTGGTCAGTAACGATAGCTTGAGGAACACCAAACCGAGCAATGATGTGATTGAATATAAATAATGTTGCAGTCCTTCCGGTATTGTTGAATGTTGGCATCGCCTCAACCCATTTCGTAAAATAATCTATGGCTACAATAATGTAACCATGCCCCCCGACTGAGTGAGGGTGACATGTCATGAAATTGATACCCCATTTTGCAAAAGGACCAACGGAGACCACAGGGTGTGATCGTATTTTATTGTTGTAGGTTTGGCAAGCGTGGTATTTTTGGATGGCAATTATATAATTGTTGAATAAAGAAGGCCAAAAATACCCTGCTCGTAAGATCTTCTGGGCAGTAGCATACCCATACATGTGACCACCACAAGCTCCAGAATGACAGTCATTTAGGGCTTTCTCGGCTTCGTCAAATGTGAGGCAGCGTCAAAAAATGGAGTCAATCCCATGACGATAAAGAGTATCACCGAGGATAATATACTAGCGAGCTTGGTAGCGTATTCGATGGCGGTCAGTGCTAGACAAATTGGGCCAAAAATTTTGGGTCTGGAGATATATGATGATATCTCCGCACCAAAGATCATCGAACCTAATCAGGAAAAGGGATGCATCGGGTAATGAATCTACTACTACATTTTCTGGCTCAAAGTAGGGAAGGTCGCATATCAACTTGGCAAACACCAAGGATTTCTTGGACTTAGTGCGTTCGAATTCTAAGTCAAACTCCTGGAGTATTATGATCCATTTGGAGTATTTTCCCCCAATCAATTGGCATGTAAGAATGTGTTGCATAGGGTTGCAGTTAGAAATTACCGTAGTCTTGTGAGAAAGGATATAGTGCCAGAAAAATTGAACAGCTTGGACAACTGCCAAGGCCATTTTTTCAACATGTAAATACTTGGTTTCGGTATTCATGAGACTCCGACTCAAGTAATAGATGACATGTTCATCATGAGAATCATCCTCCTGGACGAGAACCATAGAAATGGTATAGTCCGAGGCTATGAGGTAAAGGAAATAATCTTGACTATAATCAGGGGGGAAGAGTAGCGGGGTACGTGTCAAATATAGTTTCAAATCTTAGAAATCTTTGTTGGCAGTGGTATCCCATATGAACTCAAAACCTTTCTTGAGCAGTCACGTAAATCCAAGAGTTAGCTCAGCATAGTTCGGGATGAAACGACGGAGAAATCTTGCCTTCCCTTGCAAACTTTGTAACTGGTGAAGCGAGGAAGGAGGAGGGAGATTGAGAATCATCTTGACCTTCAAAGGATCTACCCGGATCCCTTGACGTGAAACAATAAAGCCCATAAGTCGGCCAAATTCTATGCAAAAAACACATTTGTGGGGATTCAAGCGTATATGGTAAAACCGACATCGAAGGAAAATGGCGTGGAGGTGTATTGGATGATATACATGATGCATAGAATGAGTGGGTAAGTCATCGAGATATGGCTGCACAATGTGCTTTATATCGTGAAATGCGTAATACATAGCACGTTGAAAAGTTGCGTCGACATTCTTTAAACTGAATGGAAGTTTCCGGTAGGTGAAAGTTCCCCAAGGACAAATAAAAGAGGTCTTGTATTGGTCCATGGGTACGATATTGATTTGATTATATCCGGAGAAACCATCCATCAGAGATAATATTTCACTTCCAGCACAATCGTTGACGATCTGGTCAATGAAGGGGGTAGGAAAATTGTCTTTAGGACAAGCTTTGTTAATGTCCCTATAATCAACACACACGTGGATTGTGCCTTGTTTCTTGTCAATTGGAACAAGATTGGAAACCCAGTCAGTTAGAGCCACAGGGTAAATAAAGCCAGCTTTGAGAAGTTTCTCAACTTCAAGATTGATAGCGGCTGTTTTACGTGGGTCGACCAGACTAAGTCATTTCTGGATGGGTTTAGCACTTGGGTATGTCTTAATCTCATGTGCCACAATGTCGGGGTCAATCCCCGACATTTCTTCATAGCTCCATGCAAAGACGTCATGAAATTCTTGGAAAAGAGACTTCTAGGTGATAACTTCGTCATGGGAACATGAAGCTTCGATATGCACATTTTCGACAACTCTAGGTTTTATGGATATGTCGAGGGGGATGGTGGGTGAGATATTACTTAAGTTCCTTTTGTAGAACATATCATGTGTAGACTCAAGAACGGAAGAAATGATGACAACGGTCAATGGGGTCAAGAGTCGTTGGTAACCCTCAATGGTGTATTGTTCCATGAAGAGGATGGAATGATGATGTCCATCATCCCAAGGGGTATCCTCCATGGACATGACAAACATAATCATCTCATCCGTGGAAAAAATGACGAGGAATGGATTTGGAGATAAATCACCAAGAGAGGGGGTAGAATGGGTTGTCGATTGAATGACCTAATAAGCGGATTCGATTGGACTTAAAGGCATTTCATTGCCATAACGAAGATGACCGTCGGGGTTGGGTACCATCCACGGGTCGTAAGACACAGGGGTTCCGTGAACAGAGGTGGAGATCATGTTCATAGAGGCGACAAACGGATGTGGAACATCGGGTGGTGGAATGGGGAAAGTACCCATTAATGAGGAATCTTTAAGAAGACCCACACCGACATTTTCATATCCAGGGGGGGGTTTTGTAATGAAAGGTATGTTGTCAGTATGTGCATCAGAGTGAAAGAAGGCCAATTGGTCTATGGTAATGACTTTTCTTTGATGCAGGAAACGCACAACATTGAAAAGAGTGGACACAACTGCATGCATGGAATTGATCCAGCTACGGCCAAGTAGAAGGTTGTAATCGAGAGGAGCGTCAAAGAAATCCACTTCAACGTTGACCGTTTTCCCTTCTAACGTAATAGGCAATGACGGGAGTACACTGTAAGGCTTAAAACTAGAGCCATTGAAGGCTTTGAGCATGTTGTGGGATTCAGTCAAAGGAGGAGATCCGATGGCTTTCCAACAGGTAATAGACATGACACACGTCGAGGCATCCTCATCAATAACTTCTCTACAAATGTTTTTGTCAGAGACAATAACTTGGATTTGGAATGCAAGTTGAGGGGGTAGCCTTGGAATGTGATCTTCCAAGTCAAAAATTATTAAATTTGTATCCATGGGGTCGATTCCACCAATAGCTTTCAACAGTGCCTTCTGTTGTATAGGACAACTCTGAAGGACTTCGAGGGCTGACATCGTGGACGGTGCTTGGGCCATATCTTTGACAATACTGTAGTTCTGGGTAGCACGTGCATGGGGATTGAAATCCGATTTTCAAACAACACCCTTTGGAGGAGGGAGAAGGACTGTATCTAGGATCAGTTGTTCGAGATGAAGAGGACCATTGGTAGGTGGAGTCATGGGAGATGGTTGGACCAACGAAGGAGGTATTGCATCAACCTTCTCTTTGGAGGAAGAATAATCTTTGGCTCAAGTGGTAAGTGTGATTTCATTTTGCTTTGAATCACTTGTACACATTAAGACATAGGATGTATTGGAGGGGGAAGGTTGGTCATGAA
>SNQJ01S0108757.1:11351-27680 GCA_010110895.2 Picea sitchensis
TTTATCCTCCTTGTTCTTACCCTTTCCTTTTTTGGATTTATTTTTGCCAGCGGGGGTAGATTGAACATAGTTTACCTCAGAAGTCTTGCCAGTGGGAGGGGTAGGAGATGGAGCATTTTGAACATTAGAAGAAATGAGTTTGGGGTTTTTTCTAGAGGTTTGGATGGAATGAGGTTGGGCATAGAAAGTGCCAATCACACCGTCAGCTGCATGAGGGGCAGCAGGAGTACTTGAAGTAGTCGAAGTAGAAGGACGAGGTGAGTCAGGGAGTAAGTCGTAAAGAGTCCCCGTTTGTGAATAAACGAGGTCGAGGTATTGAGAATGACTGATTGTTTGTTCTTCTGTGACAAATCCACCCATGGCGATGTCATGAGCTATTTCATTCACAAATGATTTCATGAACCACTATGCCAGCAACTGATCCAAAAGTTTGAGTTTGATGAGACTTCGTCTCTGTCGCTACTCATGAATGTGATCAGAGATATGAGTGGCTTTGGTTTGTTTGAAAGAACCCAAAATCTCAGTTCCAATTTCGTAGTGGATCGGTAACTGGTAGTGGGTGAGGAAAACCATAGCGAGGGTGTTGAAGTCGGTGAAGAAGCCTCGTGGTAATTCTATGTACCACTTTGTGGCGGAACCCATGAGGGTTCAATGAAAAAGGCGTAAATGAATAGATTCATCCATCAAGGAGTTGGATGAGCACCAAAGGTGAAAAATCATGACATGATTGTTCGGGTTCTCTCCCTGTTTACCATCGAATTTAGGGATGTTGGATGGTAGTTTGGCCGGTATGGCGGGCCATTGAGGAGAGTGACGGATCAGATCATTTAAAATCGTTGACAGATCGGGGAGATCCAGCGTGGCTAAGAAGGGTAACTGTCTATTCACATGTGGGTACTGGTGAATTTGGGGAGGGAGTCCTATCGGTAGACCAGTGGGACCATAAGTAGTTTGCATATAATGCGAAGATCTGGGAATATTCGGTGGTTGGTGTGGAGGCAAGTAATTCATAGGTTTATACCCTTGAACAGGGGCATGGGGTTGAGCGTTTGAGCCCCAAATAGAATTAGAGATGCTTGGATATGGGTTTCCTATACTAGGGGGTATGACAGAGCTAGCTTGAGGTTGTTTCCCCCCAGTCGAGTGAGGATTATGTTGTATAAGATAATTCCAATACTGGACCAAGGATGGAGGTATGTTTTTTCCATAGGGTGGGGTCAATGGAGGTTGCCCTCCAATCGGGGGTTGCATCCTAGTTGGGATTTGTCCTGTGAAAGGGGATTCTAAAGAATTATTTCTCTCCACTGGTGGAGTGGAAATGTCTTGGACTTTACTCTATTGAGGAGAACCCTCCAGTGAGTTGGTAGGAAAGGGTTGAGAACCTTCCAGATCTTCTGGGGGTAGGCCTTGCATTCTACGTGAATGACGTGGAGGTTCAATTGTGATCGAGTTAAAATTTTACGAAAGAAATTCTATGGCCAACTTGGGTAAACAAACAACAAGCGCTAGTAAAATCTAGGAAGCAAAACCAAGCAAACAATACCTTCCAATTCTGAAGTCACTAGTTGGTGATGAAATCCAACATCGTGACGATGAGACAAGAAGGGGTTGGGCGAGGGTGAAAAAGTTACATTGACGACCTGCTTAACGGACTTACACCCTGGTGCAAGCTCCCACACACAATCATGGGTATACCCTCCAAGGAGCATGAGTGAGTCTGGCCAACGTCGATTCCAGGTACCGTGAATACTTACCCCTTCACAATCACCTTGTGTAAGACCCTAAGCTGATAGGCTACTAAGGTTACCACCAACAACAATGATGCCTGGGGCAACAATCGACAGTCTGATCCACACGCAAGGGTAGGGTATCTAGCCCGAAATTAGCTTGAGAGGCTTCCACTCATCATTGTGGGTATACATTCAAGTGACCCCCATAATACATGCAATCTCTACACTGATATCAACAAAGCAGGGTGAGTAACTTTGTCAATCTCAATGCGACCTCAGGTTTGACCCTTGTGTGAGAAGGGCTTCCCAGGACAAAATGCTGCAAATGGAATTTGACACTCCTTATCACAATATACTATTGTCTGTTTTTTTCTTTGGAGAGTGTGTCTCACTACCTATTCCAAAGCTCTAGCCTAGCTAATGTTGGTGTAAAAGAGCCCTAGAAAAAGTTACTAGTTGAATTTTAAAATTGCACAATATTATTAAAGGTTGTTGTTACTCAAAAGGAGACGGAAATGAAACTGATGTTGTGTGAGACTCTGACCCAACAATGCATAAATAGGAATGAATGATACAAATTTTTGTTCGATGAATCCTATTTACAGGAAGGAAAGAGGAGTTTTCTGGAACAATGTGAACTACGATGTATGATCTTCTCTGAAATGTAGTATCAAACAACCATGAACAATGCAAATTCCCTATTCGTTCTCTTTCAATACTCGAATGCCAATATTTTCGAATAAAAAGTTGCTTAAAAAAAGAGAAAATGTCTTTAATTTTTATTAGAAACCAAGCAACNTTTGGAGAGTGTGTCTCACTACCTATTCCAAAGCTCTAGCCTAGCTAATGTTGGTGTAAAAGAGCCCTAGAAAAAGTTACTAGTTGAATTTTAAAATTGCACAATATTATTAAAGGTTGTTGTTACTCAAAAGGAGACGGAAATGAAACCAATGTTGTGTGAGGTTCTGACCCAACAATGCATAAATAGGAATGAATGATACAAGTTTTTGTTCGATGAATCCTATTTATAGGTGGGAAAGAGGAGTTTTTTGGAACAATGTGAACTATAATGTATGATCTTCTCTGAAATGTAATATCAAACAACCATGAACAATGCAAATTCCCTATTCGTTCTCTTTCAATACTTGAATGCCAATATTTTCGAATAAAAAGTTGCTTAAAAAAAGAAAATGACTTTAATTTTTATTAGAAACCAAGCAACAAGGATGTAACTAAGAAAAAGTAAGCAACCAACAAAAAAGAAATACACAACAAACACCCAAATCGATCTTTCAATGAAGACAAAAATAACAAACTGACAAGACCAGTCTCTTCAAATGCACATGGGTAACAATTTTCCAAGTAATAAGCAATTGAAAAGGACAATTAATCTCAACTTTTAATCCAATCAAAGGCTCTCAACGAAACAAGCACTCGGATTTCAGAATCAGAGATTATGCCCTTGTTAAGAAAAGGTCAAGAGGTAAAAATTGAGAAAAAATGAACAAGAAGAGCTTTCGATTTCTGAAAACTAATCATTCACGAGATTTGAAGTCAAGAAACATTCAATCACTGGACAGGAAAGTTCTTCCTAGACACATAAACACATCTGGGCATCTTAGGACACAAAATACTTAATCCAAAATTTTACAAGTGAGTTCACAGGCTGGCAGTGGAGTACAGTGCGAGAATTAAGGATTCTCGCAGGCTAAACACAGGCAGGGTGCGAGAAGTTTGCACTGAACTGAACATTAGGTTGGGAACCTCAGTTATTCTCGTAGGCTACAAAAAGGTGCAGTGCCAGAAGGTTTGTAATCAAGAAAATTTTGGAAAAAAGACAAAACCACTGAGGGAACTCCTGGATCCAGGGAGTCTGTAAGGGTATCCTCAAGAATCAGAGATTGATGGGAATGAAAAAGGGTAGGTCAAGAGAAAATGGACAAGAAAAAACCACTAAAATGGGTTGTATCCCCAGTGGAGTCGCCAATTTTGTTATCATATAAATCGGTAGGTGCGGACACTAACAGATCTCCCTAGATCCACCTGGATCTAGAACAAAACAGGACAGGACACGACTCTTTCCCTAAGTTGCAATCATTGAATCTACTACTAAGAAGGAATGAGTGACCTACCTCTATATCACTTCCTTAGGTCTGTGTTGTTCCCGCTTCACTCCGATGCTCTTGTGAAATTAGGTCCAAGACAACACAAACCAACTAAAGTGAAGATAGCAAAGTATATTCAATTTCAACCTATGCATATGATCAAGGAGTTATGCAATAAAATAAGAGTGATTTTATGGGAAAGGGACATGCCGTTGTATTATATTAAATGAAAGTAGAATATATAATCGGATCGCCTTGATGTCGCAAGCTTCCTTTCAGTGACCCTTGGTTCCAACACACAAACTTGTTCTGTATTTCCATGAAGAAGATCCAATACAACCTGATAGACCAGATAGAGTCTTCAAGCTTCTGTCCAAGCAGAGTTCTTCACACAATCCTTTCACCAATTCTTCATTCAATATTGCTTAACCTTTTCCATGAGAAACCTATCAATATATAGGAGAAGGAGGGATGGTTACATGGACAAGGATGATCCCACCAAATCTGAGAAGTCAGTAGGATGCCAACCATACGAATGCCAACTCATTTTCTAGAAGATTCCCTTATAGAACCTTCATGATCGCTTCTCTTCTTTGAGCTTAAAAATAGGTTCGCACCCTACCTATAGAGCAGATTGTGAACAGTTCACACCCTAAGTGTGGGTGGCCTGCGAGAATGAGGGATTTTCACACCCTGTAACATAGGCAGCCTGCGAACTCATCTTAAAAATGTGTTTTTTGGAAGAAGACATCAGTCACTTTTCTCAGGCAAAAATTCCTTGTGGGAGCCTGAATACATCACTTGTAGAGACATCACCAGAGTGACTAAAATCATGTGTAACACTCTGCTTCCCAAACCCTCAAGCTCATTGGTTACATTAAGAACATAAAGGTCATCATCTTAATTGGCAGTGGAAGCACCGATAATTTTATTCATCATCACATTTCCCAAGAAACCCATTGCTATGTCCATGCAATTGTTAGATTACTGAGAGGGGGGGGGTGAATCAGTAATAGAGAAATTCAATCCTTTTCAACCACAAAATTCAAGTGTTATATCAATGTAGCATTATCATCCAATATTTTTAGAGTAAATAAACAATGAACAAATGAACAATCATACACATACATAGTACACCAGTGTTCTACGTGGAAACCCAAAGCGAGAGAAAACCACAAAATGATTTTTCTTATATGTCTTTAAGAGTTACATTCATTGGAAGCACCAACTTCGTTTGTTTTCTAGATGCAACTAAAAGGAGGCTCCAACCCCCTATTTTCTCAGGATAGAAGCTGAGGGAAGCTCCAACTCCCCTATTCTTTGGCTACAACCCCCTATGCTCTCTGGATACAATCAAAAGGTGGCTACAACCACCTGTCCTTGCCCCGTCCAACCAACCTGAAATATAAGTAGAATGATGGAACCAATGTCACACTATAATTGTGAGATATATTGATGTAAACATGTACCAATCAACTTGTAATCAACTTATACCACAAACAAGTGCATCAACCATGCACCTACTTGTACCAAACAACCTGTAATCAGCCTGTACCATAAACAAGTGCATCAACCATGCACCAACCTATACCTCAAACTGTACCATCAACAAGTTCATCAACCATGCACCAACCTATACCTCAACCTGTACCATCAATGAGTGCATCAACCATGCACCAAATATGTACCAATCATGCATCAAATACACATAAAATATGACTCATCAAGATGCACCAACATCATCAACTATACACCTCATGTATGTACCAACTCATCAACTACTTGTCTCAACCATGTACCCAACATGTACCTCAACCAAAATCCCTCATCAATTTCATTATCCAAATCTGATTTGTAACTATGTAATAGACCTGATGTATATGATCACATACTTGCAAACCTTCCTTAACAAGAGACTAGCATTTTCATCAAATTTTGCGTTAGTCTCACATGACTAGTTTTGGATTAGTCAACAGCCCTAACTTGAAATAATCATAACTATGTACGTATAATGAATAAAGCTTTGAAAATGGTACACAATGTTCTTCGGTGTCTTTTATGTAATTCCTCCAGATTTTATTACTTGGAACCTCTCAGAAAAGGAGTTATAACAAAAATGGCACACCTTATTGAATTTTGGCTTATTCTAGAGAGCGAACTTGTAGAACGTGCCCCACACATAATATTTGTTGTATGGATCTAAAAATTGTACAAATAATACTACAGACTGTACTCTAACCAATACATTTGGTCTTACTGAATTTGGATCTTTTATGAAGAAGTTATGACTTTTTTACCCGAAACACCTATTTTAGACTAGTTTGAGGACTAGCCACAAACCCTATTTTCCACGGAGTGTAACATAAAAAATACAACGACCCACAAGATGAAATGTGTATCATAGCTACTTGGATATGTTTCCTCAACGACCTCCCAATTTCATGGTCTGAATCATTCTAGAAAAAAAAATTATTGCGAAAATAGTGAGATGAACTGTAAATAACATACCTTAGAAAGCATCATCAAAAGAATTTTCTCCTTTGAATTTCGGCCTTATTTACTTCACCTTCCCTCTGAAATTTGGATTATATATCCTTTGGTTACCTCAGTCACTTGTATATATTCAATATGCTCAAGTGTAATTAAAATGAGAGAGCCTTGCCTCTTATTTATACTTTCATGTAGCTTCCTCAAGGGGTTACCTTTTAACCATCTTAACCCACTTTCCTTATNTTGGTTACCTCAGTCACTTGTATATATTCAATATGCTCAAGTGTAATTAAAATGAGAGAGCCTTGCCTCTTATTTATACTTTCATGTAGCTTCCTCAAGGGGTTACCTTTTAACCATCTTAACCCACTTTCCTTATTTTATGGATAACCCACTTCTAACCACTTGTCCACTTAGTAATTTCTCCATTAATTTTATTATTTAAATAATTTATTTTTCATCCTCTTTGAATCATAGTACACTCATCACTTCACATTATTATTTAAATAATTTATTCTTTGCAAACACTTTGACTACTTTGACCTTTTGGGGCTTCTAGATGACTCGTGAGGGTTCTCCAACTTCACATGGCCATAACTCTCTAACAATGAGGAGTTATGTGATGTTCCACATACCACCAGAAATGGCATGGCATGTACTACCCATCTAGAATAGTATTACCTACAAATATATTGAAACACATACCATTATCCATCAAACAAACTTGGGTCCATTACCCAAACCTTTGTGCTACCGAAATTCACTACTGGACTTTCTTCAAGGGTTGACATCAATAACAACCAACCCAATTAAACAACAATATCCCCCTTTGGAATTGATGGAAACACTCTGATGCAATACTAAAGTCATGTCATGCAATACTGAATTCATATCATTCATGCTCCCCCTATGACCATCGCTCCCCCTAGAACCATGCCTTTGTGCTCTACATCTGATAAATATCTCCCCCTTTGTCATCAATGGTAAAGGTATTTTTCCATCTGGGACTTCTCCCCCTAACTGAATTGTCCTTGGGGATACTCCCCCTGACTGAACTCTTCCTGAAACTAATCTCCTGATATGAACTGTCCTCTTTATGGTGCTTCCTCATGTAAATCTAAGACAAATAAGATAAGCATTCAAAAGCATTCATTTTCGAGTAGAAAGTACTCTGAGTCTCTAGTGAAGATACTCAACGGCTTCCCGTGGAAGCAGTTTTGTAAATATGTTTGCTACTTGTTCTTTTGTGCCCACATATTCAACTCTGATGTTCTTCTCTGCAACCTATTCCCATAGAAAGTGATACTTGATTGGAATTTTCTTCATCTTGGAGTGCATGACCAGGTTCTTTGAGATACTGATGGTGCTTGTATTATCACAATAGATTGGAATGGGCTCATCATACTCAACCTTTATATTTGTCAGAGTTTGTTTCATCCATAGAACCTGTGTACAACATGTTGATGCTGCAATATACTCTGCCTCAGATGTAGATAAGGATAATGATGATTGTTTCTTGCTTATCCATGATACTAAACACTCACCCAATTAGAATGTTGCTCCACTGGTTCTTTGTCAGTCATCAATGCAACCTACCCAATCTACATCTGTGTAGGAAATAATTGATATATCCTTTCCTTTTGGATACCATAATCCAAACTCTTCTAATCCTTTGAGATATCTGAAAATCCTCTTCACTGCTATGACATGTGTTTCCTTTGGTGTTGCTTGAAATCATGTCACCTATCCAACTGCCTACATTACATTTGGTCTAAATACTGTCACATATAGTAAGCTGCCAATCATTGACCTATATTGCCTCTAGTCTGTAGACTTTGAATCATCATCTTTGCTCAACTTGCAACTGGTTTGCATAGGAGTGGTAACCGGTTTGCAATCTTCCATTCCGAACCTCTTTAGCATTTCTCTAATATACTTAGTTTGAGAAGTAAAAATTCCTTGGTTTCTTTGACATATTTGAAGACCCAGAAAGAAGGATAGTTCTCTGAGTAATGACATTTCAAATTCATTCTGCATATCCTTTGGAAATTTCTCTCTTAACCTGTCATCATTTCTTCCAAAAATAATATCATCAACATAAAATTCAATTAATAAAATACTATCACGAGTTACCTTGATATAGAGGTTGTTGTCTGATGTTGGCACAGGGGAAGACCCAGGGTTGAATGCTTAACAATGCACCAAAAAAACCCTGACTGCCGGCCCTTTCAGCAACACCTGCGAAGAAGGCGAGGTCTCACCCGAAGTAGAAGCAGGGGGGGTTATAGGACGCAGGTGTTTGTAACCAAGATGGGACATAGATATGTGATAATAACACTTCACATAATATTCTGTTAATGATTAGGAAGTGACATGCATTAGTTTATTAACCTTATTAACATCGCATAACATAATCTAAGATAGATCTAGTGTAGTAACAACAAAAGATTATGTACCTTAAACACTTAGCACTTAACATTGTTAATTAGATCTATCATTTTAACATAAGCAAAGTATTTAAGAAACACATACATATCCAGTACACGTTCTAATCTAATCACTAAGAAAAACATAACAGAGATAACATTTCACCAAGAAAACCATGAGACTCCAGATATACGTGGTTCACCCCGGGGTGGGGCTACATCCACAAACCGCTTTGCCTCTTTATTATTCACCAAATTTTACATTCATTCACTCCTGTGCACTAAGCCACATAGTCAATCTTTGCACCAGACAGAAGATATGCACACTGAGCACCAGATCCTCCTTCCAAAACTAGGTCAAATGCACATAGCCAGATCACAACATTTGCACCTTCTACAAAATCACAGTCGGGCACAAAGCCTCATCACACATACATTCATTTGCACAAAGCAACTATGTTCACACAGAACTACATTCACTTCGATATCTCCTTTTACAATACAATCTTCTTTATTTATATTATACAAACCCTTACAATAAGGCCTAAACATGGGAAAACCCCATGGGCCGACATCCCATAAACCTGTTACAAAACCCTAGAGGACCTTTTAATGGGACTACATAACCCTAAAAATCGGTGAGATCCACGATCTCAGCTCCGCTTGGGAACTTCTTCTTTGACCAATGTGTCAAAGTCTAAAAGTGGGCCAAATCTGACCAAGGTTTCCTCAAAACTTGGTCGAGGGCCAACATGGTCCCAACACTCACATGTGACTCGTCCCGAGTTACTCGGGTGCAGACAATTCTACTTCAAAAGCCTTGAGCTTAAATCAAGCTACCTCGCGTGAGCATCCTGCTCAATGAGCTCCTAGACTGTTTTTTCTGTAACATGCCCTTCCAGGCGTTGTTCTACTTTTGCGACGACTTGATCTAGTTGTGAGCCTTGTCCATCAATCTCCTCAAATACCTTGCAAGCTTCATCCTGCATAGGTTGTAGCTTATGCGTTACTTCCATTACCTTACCCTAGACAACAATGATTTGTTGTTGTATTGTGCACTGCTCCTGGGATCTCTTCATTCTTTCCACTACAGTGAGCAACTTCATCTATGCCTGCAATGAAAATGCTTGTTGTTGTGCCTCCTATAACTTCTCTTCTAGCTTCCTTAGCTCTGGATCCTTGGCGAGGCATTCATATGTCTGGGTGCTTTTATCACTTAATTGTTTTCATTCTGAGATGAGGTATCTTATTCTTTCTACTATGTTCTTGGCGGTCTCCTCCCTCTGATCATGCACCTCCTGCAGGGTGATCGATACTATTTGGGCCTCCAATTCTGTTATTCTAACCTAAAGCTATTGTATGATCTCTGCAAGCTTCACTATGTGAGCTTCAACCGGCTCCTGGTCCTCCTGTACCAAGCCTGGTACAAAGAGACATGCTTTACTTACTGCTTCTTTGACCACAGCCTTCTCTGCGAGCAACTGCTCGTTTTCCCTCTGTAATTGGGATTTTTCCTCCTGAAACTCAAATTTCTCACTTTTATGGGAAGCTACACTATCCTACGTTGCTCGCAATTGTATTAGGACTTCATCTTTCTCATTTTTCAAGGCTTCTTTAGCCTTCTCCTTCTCTTCCTACACTCTCTAGAACCAAGCTTCTGTTGCATCTACAATCCTTCTCAATTGGGCTAGTTCATCCCCCAATTCTACAATCTATGATGAGGAAGGTGCAGAAGACACAGTAGGTACTGTGCAGACCAAGAAAACAACTTGTTGCACTTCCTTAAATTCCCTCTCAATCCTTCTATATAACTCCTCCTTCTTCTCTCTGTATCTCTACAAGATGTCTTCAGAAGCATCCTCCATAGCTCCGTAGACCAGATTGATGTTGTCCTCAGTGAGAGTGGCCTCTAACTGGGGTTTATTAGCACGCGTCTTCTTCCTTGCTGAAGGTTTCTTCAGAGAAACCTTTCTCTTTTGTGGTGTTACTGTCCCAGTAGGGGGATCTTCAGGCGGTGTAGCTTCACCTCCTCCTTTCTCTTCTTCTCTTTCATCTCCTCCTCTCTATCCTTCTGCTTCATCTTCTCCTCCTCCCCGCAATCCATACCTGCTATCTTCAGAAGCGTTGTCCTCTTCATCAGTCTCTATGTCCTGAACTTCAGCCTGCTTCTTCTTCTTCTTCATCCCACTATTATGTCTGACATGTTAAACTCATGTAACTATTGGGCTTCCTGTGGTGTCAGTGTCGGATAATTTTGCATCAACGATAGGTACAATAAATTCCTCTAGCCATTCCTTTGTAATCTGCTCCATATCTTCGTCCATCAACTTGTAGTATGACTACAATTCTTCCTGGTTCTCATCTCTTCGCGCAGTGATATAGATGAAGTGAGGATCAACACAGAACTTTGCTATGGGTCGGTACTGGTGTAGGGTGCACGGTGTCATTCGCAGGAATGATTCAATGGTGACCTTTAGCTACTGGTAATATCCATGAAACATGGCATTGGATTGCCACTACTTTGTCATGTCATTGGTGTACCATAGGGTGGAAAACCGAGCATCCAATGGCTCTGAGGGTTCGATCTCTTGAAATGTGGCTCCTTTAGGAATTTTCCAAGCGACAAATGTGATCAAAATGATCAACCAATTGTAATGGAATTCATATCCTAAGTACTGGGCCTCACGACAATCCTTCTCTATCTCATTGACAAGGTAGTTTGCCTAGTTCATCTACATGCCCTCCACACACTTTCCTGCAAGGTCCACCACAAAATTGGTGACCTATGTGGGGCAATTCTTCCTCACAATCTTTCCATTTAGGAGTTGGAAAGCAAGGCGCAATGTGCCATCCTGTATAGAGGCTACCTTGTAGCCTCACTTTCCTTTCTCTACCTCTCCATAATCTTCTTTGATGCGCTACGCCAGGGAACAGTCTGAGGCCTTCCCTGGATAAAACTATTGAGGGTCAGGACCCTTCACACTTAAACCCATGATCTAGTGGATTAGCATTGGATCCACAGTAATCCTTCTGTCGAGCCATAGATATCTACCATGATAACATGACATGAGGATTTTAATGCAAGCATTAACCTCCTGGTGGCGGCCAAAATGTAGGATCTTTATCACATTCAACACGATCGACTGCGCCAACCCTTTAATCCACGGTTGTGAGACGAGGTGAGGTTTCTTCCTGGTTGTCTTTGTAAGATAACAATGAAGAGACAACATGGCGTAGTTCTTCCAGTCTCATAAATTGAAGTTGTTGTTCTTCAATAGCGGGATCTGTCCTAACTGACTCCTGACTATGCGAATTTAATTCAGAATGTATGTAGTGAAAATGGAGTACTAAAAGTCTCGAGGGATGATGTCACGGTTAACAACGCTAGCCAAAGGTGGAATATATTCGGGTAGGATCGATGGGATCTACTTCGCATTAGCCAGATCACCGTGGTGCTTACTTCATTGCTCAGTTACGGGGTTGACATGGCCGGAACGACGTCTAGTCAAAGGGGAAGCCTGCAGTCCCCTAGCCGACGATGCCTGGATATCTTCGGATATCGGTCTGTCAGCCATTAGATTCTTAAGGACTTCCTCGAAAAAATTCTCCAATTCACTAGGCTCACCCGACATTCTAGTTTTTAATAGACAGGTGGGGTAGACAAACGAACAGGCGGAGTAGGAAAATGAACAGGCGCAGTCTAGTTTCGGATATCACAACTCGATACTTGGACAATTCTCTGCTTATCTCAGTCAATCATAGGTAGAAAAAAGTGATCTAGGCGCAGCGATCGATGATTTAAATAAGTGGGGTATCGTAACAGATCTTCTAATGACCAAGAAATGCTTCCATCAATGTAAATCTATATGTTATGGTGTAGTCTCAACGTCCCAAAAGTGGTCCATAAGCCCATAAATGTGTTTTCTAACCGTTCCAGAGCTTCATTCTAACGGTTGAGGCACTCCCAACGGTCATATAACTTCGCTAGGGTGAAGTCCAATTCTGCATGGTCTTGTTGTTCCAACGAGGTTCAAATTCTATGAACCTGCCTCCTGCGAGGTTGTAGTCCATGAAGTCTTCCATCTGGTTTCTGTAGCTTCTTGTAGATTTTCTAATTTATCTTTCTTTTTATTGAGCTTCCTTGCCTTCTTTCCTGTTATTTGAGTCTCTCTAATTGTTTTTGGAATCCTCTTTCCATTTTTTTCTTATCTTCCCCTAGCGTAGTGGCTTCTCACTTTTCAGGTGCCCTCAAAGGGTCTGGAGTTAATATTCCTTTTCTTAACACTTCCTGAGTGGACATACTTCTTTCTTCGATAGATAGGTCCTTCAATCCTTCTTGCATTCTTTCAACCTTGACAACTAATTCTCTTGCCTTCTATCCCTCCCGCATTGTTACTTTTCTATGTTGCTTCGACTTATCCTCTCGTTCTTTTATTATTCGGTCTATTTTCCTAGCTATGAAATTCCTTAATTCTTTCTTTTTCTTTTCTGTGTCTTCTTCCTCTGCTTTTCTTCTAATATAATCCTTCTCAATCCAAGTCTTACCTAAAAATAGTGGGAAAGGGGCATTGTCCCCAACAAACCGAATGACTTCAAATTCTTCTTTAGTTGATGTTCCATGAACAATAATAGGTACATCAGTAACTCTTCCACATAAGGTTATCATATTTCCCTTAAACAAGCCTATCCTTCCTAACGAATGTACCATAGTAGGTTTTCCCAAAATTTCCCAAGTTTCTTCTGTCATAGTATTCACTTGTGTTTCTTCATCCAAGACACAGTCTATGTCGAAGTCTTCTATTCTTGCACTTATGCGTTGTTTCACTTTCAGGATTTCTAGTAAACTGACATCTTTATGAACATCCATCATTTCTTTCAGTTGTAATATTGTAGTCTGAACTTCCTCTGATCCTTTCTCTTTATGATTATGTTTTATACCTTTAGTCTCTTGACTTTATTTATAGTTTTCTTGTCTCGTGTTCATTCCTTCAACTTTAGCAATAATCCTTGGACAATCCTCAACCTCATGAAAAATAACCTTACAACAAAGACAAATAGGGCCTACCTTAGGACATTCCTTAGCAAGATGTACCGACCTTCTACAATTATAACACAATGTCAATCCTCCTTTTCTTTTAAACGTTCCCCAACCTTTTTTGTACTGCACACTTCCCCTAGGATCATAGTGTTGGATCTGCAATCTGCAAAAATTCTTTGTAGCTTTTTGTATCCACTTATTAGTCCAAAAAATCTTTGTATGCATAGGAATAACATATCTTTCTTCATTTCCATTAATTTTACTCAAATCAACTCTTTCTTCCAACTACGCCCTAACCTTTAGATTAGGACAAAATCTATTAAACATACTTAAATTCATGCTTTTGAAACAAAACATTTTACTTATCTTTCTCTTACCAAAGCACAAAGCTTGCTTCTTTAGGATCTTACCTCTTTTCTTCATATCAACTTACTCTCTTGGCACAAATCTTCACAAGTCAAGTAGAGTACTGCGCACTTCATCAACAGATCTATGCACATAGATTCTTTTTTTCTTTACTTTAGTTCCTAGCAATCACAGTTTTAGGTCCCGGAAACAGAACCATTTATTGGCACAGGGGCAGAACCAGGGTTCAATGCTTAACATCGCACCAACAAAACCCCAACTATCGACCCTTTCAACAACCAAAGCAGGCGAGGTCTCACCCAAGGTAGAAGCGAGGGGGGATTACAGGACATAGGTGTTTGTAACCAAGTTGGGACACAAATATGTGATAATAACACTTAATAGAATATTTTTTTAACGCTTAGGAAGTGACATGCATTAGTTTATTAACATTATTAACATCACATAACATAATATAATATAGATCTAGTGCAGTAACAACAAAATATTATGTACCTTAAACACTTAGCACTGTTAATCAAATCTAGAATTTTAACATAAGCAAAGTATTCAAGAAACACATACATATCCAATACACGTTCTAATTTAAGCACTAAGTAAAACATAACAGAGATAACATTGCACCAAGCAAACCATGAGACTCTAGATTTATGTGGTTCACCCAAGGGTGGGGCTATGTCCACAAACCGCTTTGCCTCTTTATTATTCACCAAATATTACATTCATTCACTCCTGTGCACTAAGTCACAGATTCAAGCTTCGCACCAGACAGGAGATCTGCGCATAGAGCACTAGATCCTCCTTCCAAAACTAGGTCAAATTCACATAGCCAGATCACAACATTTGCACCTTCTACAAAATCACAGT
Organism: Picea sitchensis; assembly: GCA_010110895.2. NCBI lineage: Eukaryota > Viridiplantae > Streptophyta > Pinopsida > Pinales > Pinaceae > Picea > Picea sitchensis. The sequence goes on from SNQJ01S0108757.1 coordinate 26,374, forward strand.
CGAGCACAAAGCCTCAACACACATACATTCATTTTCACAGAGCAACTCTGCTCACACAGAACTACATTCACTTCGCTAGCTCCTTTTACAATATAGTCTTATTTATTTATATTATACAAACCCTTACAATAAGGCCTAAACATGGGAAAAACCCATGGGTCGGCATCCCATAAACTCGTTACAAAACCCTAGAGGACCCTTTATTGGGTCCACATAACCCTCAAAATCAGTGAGATCCGTGATCTCAACTCCGCTTGGGCTCTCCTTCTTTGACCAATGTGTCGAAGTCCAAAAGTGGGTCAAATCTGACCAAGGTTTCCTCAAAACTTGGTCAAGGGCCAACATATGCACTTCCTTTTTTGAACCATGCATGTTGTATATATTTATCCAGTCTAGAGTACCATGATCTAGGAGCCTGTTTTAGACCATACAAGGCCTTCTTCAATTTACACACATAATATGTGTTCTCTGACAACTAAAATTCTTCTGGTTGTTCAATGTAGACTTCTTCTTCAAGTTCACCATTCATAAAAGTTGATTTTACGTCCATCTGATATAATTTAATATTCTTGGATCAAGCATAAGCTAAAAGCAATCAGATTGCTTCCATTCTGGGAACTAGGGAAAATGTCTCTTCAAAGTCGATTCCTTCAACCTATGTGTATCCTTTACATACCAATCTAGCTTTGTTCCTTGTAACACGTCCATCTTCATTCAATTTATTTCTGAATACCCACTTTGTGCCAATCACATTCTTATTCTTTGGTGTTGGAACCAATTCCCAAGTGTCATTCTTCTCTATTTGATCCAATTCTTCATCCATGGCCTTATTCCAAAATTCATCCTTGCTGGCCTCTTCAAAACAGTTTGGTTCAATCGTAGATGAGAGTGCTAGGTGCGTTTGTTCTGGTGAAAAAATTCTTCTTCTAGTCTCAACTCCTGCATCTTTATTTCTGATAATATGATCTGAAGGATGATTCTTTTGCACTCGTTTGCTAGGTGTCTTTGGAGGAACTTGTTGAACTTTCTCTTCTACTTCTGTCTGATCCTCTTAATCTTCCCCTTCTACTTCTTCTTCGTAAAGTTGTTCCATTGATTCATTTTCTTCTTCCTTTAATTCTCGTCCACCTGTTTCATCAATTGTTACATTGATGCTTTCCACAACTTTTTTCAACCTAAGATTGTAACACTTGTATGCTTTCCTTGTACTCAAGTAACCAACAAGTACTCATTTGTCCACATGAGAGTCAAACTTTCCCATTCTTCCATCTTCTCTTTTGATGTAGCATTTTCTTCCAAATACTCTG
>SNQJ01S0108758.1:0-10590 GCA_010110895.2 Picea sitchensis
ATGTGATGACACTTATCCGAGAAGGGATAAGTGGAACACTTATTTGAGAAGGAATAAGTGTAGTTGGGCTTATAACCCAACATCCCATGTGGAGAGCACATGAGGACATGTCAAGGGAGTTGACCCTTGACGTCATACACTATGGGAGTTGACCCTTGATGTCATACACTATGGGAGTTGACCCTAGTGTTTCTAGAGGGTGTAACCTCTAGAAGTCCACATGAAGTGCCATGTGTGACAAAATTTCTCTAGATTGTACTCCTCTGTGAATTGAGTTGAGTTGATATGTGAGGACTCTTATTCGAGAAGGGATAAGTGCATTTTGGCTTATAGCCCAACATCCTAGAGGGAGTAGCCTCTAGAAGTGTTCCTAGAGGAGTAGCCTCTAGAAGTCCACATGGGAGTGCCATGTGTGAAAAATCTTTTACTACTATGGTGGTTTTGTACCACTGGTGAAGACTGCATGTCTCTGGACAATAGTTGTGTAATACTATGGAAAGATACCTCCCTAGCTAAGAGGGAATGTTGATGTTTCAACATCGGGAATAACGTCTCCTATATTGGGTTGTAGACCAAGGGAGATATGATACATTTATCATAAAGGTGCACTTGTGGTAAATGGGCCCAGACGTAGTCCTTCCTTGATCATGACAAGGAATAATATGGACTCGAGGTGCTTGAAGTGATTTCCACATGTTAGTTAGCAACAAGCCGACATTCACTCATAGGTGTGTGCCTGTGGTGAAAGATCGTGGTGTGGTATTTGTCCTAGTCATTGTGATTTGACAAGGAATGATAAAGACTCAAGATGCTATATGCTATTACATGCAGACCCAAGTGAGCCTAATCTTAGAGAGAGTTAATTGGCTCAGAGGGAGAGCCGCAGAAGGAGTTTCTCCTTGGTTTAGGTGGGAGAGAGATGTATCCCAAGACTGACAGACAAGTGTCATGAGTCTAGGGTGAAGTTTGTATACTTCAAAGACAAGAGTGGCATGTTGAAGAATGTATCCCTCATTGAGAGGGAGTGTTGATGTTTGGACAACATCAAGAAGGCATTCTCTAAAGATAATAATTAATAAGATAAATATTAATTGATTATTAACTATAGTATATAATAAGTAAATAATAATAACAAATAGTTATTGATTATTCAAGGGATGCATCCTTTCATGGATGGTCACCTTATGTGCCCTATATATGGAACACTCATCATTGTAATAATATATCGAATATCTCTTATATCTTATATGAAGAAAACCAACAAGTTTTAGAGGCAGGATGCTCCTGCATCAAGATGAGATTGCACGCTACCTATTCCGATCAGTTTTCTTCGATGTTTTGTTACCCTATTTTGATATATATAGATTATTTATATTTTATTTACCGTCACTCTGATCATGGGGTTATAGGCTGTAAAGATTTGGGAGATACGTTGTTACTGTTGTCAATTGATGAGGAAGATCTAGAGGAGGGGATCACGGGAAATGGTGATCTTTGGAGGAAGATGGAGGAAGGGATAAGTCTTCTGTATGGGATGTCAGTAAACATATGGAAGGGAACGATGGTGGGAGAAATAGGGCTAAGAGGGCTAAGCAGGAGCATAAAGTTGACATTCTTTAGGGTGGCGAGTAGGTTTGCAAGTGGGGAAACTGTCCTTTCAGGACCGACTAAGGGGTGGGTGTTTGAAGGAAGGGTTTGTGGGGTGAAGGCGGCTTGGGAAGGGGACGATCGACCTGTAACCTAGTTTATGAGGGTCAGAGGTGGCCCATAGAGAGAACAACTAGCCAGAACGTAAGGGGCAAGAAGAAACAAAGCATAGCCTAACCCATGAGGGTCAAAGACGACCTGAGAGAGAACAAACAGTTAGACCGTAAGGAGCAAGAAGCAGTAGGACCGGAGGTGGAACCCTTGATGGCTCAGTAATCATATCGATGATTGCTAATCGGGGCGGAAGTTCAACCGAATTATAGCTATGGCTTTGAGAGGGGGAATTTTTACCACCTTTTGATGAGTCAGACATGAAGTGGTTCGAGATCCCAGGCCTAAATTTCTTCCATTTGCTGAACGCGTGGGACAAAGGAGACAAGATCATTTTACTTACGACCAATTTGTATGTGTTGGGACACATTCCGGACATAACCCATCACCTCTATTCCACTTAGGAGAAGGTCTGCATAATTATGGGAATGGGAAAGTGTCTAGAAAGGCATTGTCTTCAAAATCTATGGAGTTTGTAGTCATCAATCCCCGTTACTTTGCAAATAAGAGCATATATGCATACATTTCTATCATCGCACAATTTCCCAAGACATGCGATGTTCAGTTTTTTTCAGTGTTTCCTTTCCCCACTTGTTCATTTCATCTATAATATTCATTCCTACCATTTTATATATATTAAATATTTAAAATATTATGAAATAACCTTCACGATACACAACCTTCATGCACCATTTACTAACCCATCAACTTCCATTGCTGACACTTCCTACTTCCTACATTCTAAAGGATTTTAAGTATTTCATTTAAATAACTTGACAACACATTTACAACTCCTTTCATCACATTTAAAACTGTCATCACATTTAAAACTACCCGAGGAAATTGAGGACAACACATTTAAAACTACATGAGATAATTGACGACGACAATCAAATCTCAGCCTGACATAAATCAAATCTCAGCCTGACAATAATCAAATATCAGCCTAGAAGCAACTAAGAAGTGTAACTACTACAAACAATCAAGAAGTCGATTGAGGATGACAATCAAATCTCAGCAGGTCAACAATCAAATCTCAGGCTGGAAACAACTAAGAAGTGTAACTACTACAAGAAATCAAAAAGTCATCTTACGCAACCACTGGTAAATTGGTAATCACTAAGTCGGTCATCTAATCTTCTCCATTTTTCTATATAAACTTGTTGCAGGGATGCCTATTTGGTATCTTTCTCATTTGTTTATTCTTAAAAACGGTTTTAGAGAAGATTTATTTTGAATTTGAATGTTCTTGCCAAGACGGATCAAAATTCAGTCATATATAAATTCAGTCGGATATGAGGCATTTGCATCCCTAAAGGTCATAATCCACCACAACTCCCTAATAAGATTCAGGGTCTACGTCTTCTAGTTGTTGAAAATCACATAAACATGAGGGTCCGCGGGCACAATTTGTGACCATTTTGACCACCATGCCTCACATTTTAGGAGTTATTGAGCAAAGGGAAAGAAGGGGTTTTTCTCACCAAGAATTTAGAATATATGAACACCGTCTCGAAGTTAATCAAGGTATGCTTGATCCTTAGAGAAAGATTTGATTTTTGCAAAAAAGTAGAGTGAAGACAATTATCCCTACTCTTTGCATGTCTCTCTTGGATTTATGTCTAACATTTTGATGTGGAGAAGGTACTCTCTTGGTAATTTGTAGGCTATCCTTAGTCCTCAAAGTGTGCCCTAGGTTTTGTCTTGATGAGAATTGGTGGACTATTATCCCTAGTCTCTATACATGTCCTTTGTTTCATGTCAAATTGGTTCTTTACATCACTCCCACAAGATTATATTAGGTTCCATTTCATTTGCACATCACATTACATAGTAGGTGCATTTCATTTATTTCATAAAAAATCAAAATGGTGAGCTGAGCCATAATTGGTAGTTTTGAAGATAAAACAACAAGTTGGGTCATAACCAAAGGGTTCACCATTTTCAATGGATACAAGTTTAAATTATTCCTTTTACTAGGTGAACCTATGATGTTGACAAGGGACATTTTATCATGTCAACATTTTGGTGATAGAAAGAGAGGGGATGGAAATGTGTCTTATTTAAAGCTATATTTTGTATGCATTTATCACTCATTTAAATGCATAACCTATGATTTTTACTCAAGCATAACCTTGCTTGATGGTATTGTCTTTCTCCTTCTCCCAACCAATATCCCTTATTTAAATCAAGAAAATGTGGTTAAGATAGTAGGGGGTGTAAGTTATGGCTTGCACATCTATAAAGGCAGGTAAACTCATTTTGATATGTTTTTGGTCATGTTGTTGGATTCACACTTTTATTTTCTTCTTGTATAATAGAGAGAGCTTGCAATCTATTGAATGCTTTAAATCTTATTTGAACCATTAATAAATCAATATATCTTTCATGTTGATACAAATAGTTATGTATCTACTATCATTTTGTTCATACAATTACTTTTCCTATATTCATGCTACTCTGAATTGTGAAATGTACCAATGTTGCTTTCGTCCTCAAAGGTTAATTTTGGTTTTATATACTTAAAATTTTCATGATATTTTTTTTCGTTAAATGATATCATATGTGAAAGCATAGAATACATTAACCTAAAATAAAAATATTATCAATTAAATACCATCACTTCTTTGGTTTTCCTAGGTCAATTTGAAACTATGGTGGGCATTGACATTCTAGGTTAGGTGCCTTGCTTTCCATTCTAAGGTAGGAATACATATTACACCCTAGTATATTGGACGAGATGCAAGGTGGGAATTCCTTGCATGGGATTAATTGTTCTAATTTCTCTAAGCATGGATGCGTATGCCTTCCTTCTTCATAAGAACTTGGGAATCCTCGAGGTTGGGTGCTTTACAAATTTTGGTTTCATTGGCTTTCAATACTTCATCAATTTGATTTCTATGTTTCGACGAAAGTAAAATGGAATGCGATAGTAATATATTTCCCATCCATGTTAATTCACTTTTCATAAATGTGTGCTAAAAATATTTAAGATAATAGATATTAAAAAGTAGCAATTGTCCTTGGAGCTGCAAAGGTATGTCGTAAATGTTTGTGTTGAAATTAATTGGGTAATTAACATCAATAATTAATCCATGGAGCATATCCTCAATCTCATGAAGGATATGGACCAAGTTTTGGAGCATATCCTCAATCTTACAACTATTCATATAGTTAGTGGGGATGTAGCATGGCTAGCAATGAATAAATGCATACATGCACACATACATAAATGAATTGGAATATATGTAAGTTTCGTTGAATGGAGAGTGTCACATATGCCTTCAACTTCGATTTTATTTTACTTATGGAACTCTAATTATAATTTGTTATATATATTAATTAATAATATTTTGGAATGTGTGGCTACAAAGTGATACTAGAAGCAACTTTCATTGAATCTTTTATAGATACATTGAAATCATTGTAAGAACCCATCAATGCAAATATAAATTTTATGGTTTAAATAAACATTTATTACATTATATATATTATAATATTAAAAAATACTATAAAAACAAAAAAATAAAAAAGAACCACAAACTCTAGCTAACTAAACATTTGATAAAAAAATATGCATGCAACTATGTTCAAATGAAGTACAAATAAAGTATATTAATATTAAGCACATCTTATATTTAAGCGCATCTCATATTTAAGCCCTATCCCCTATCCTTGCATGGAAGGCCAATACCACATTGGTCTTACAAGGGCCTTTGCATGAACTTCTAAGAAAGGTAGTATACTTCTTAGTAAATTTTAATAGTGAAGGAAATACAATTTCATTTGAACATATTATAAATTATGAATGAAAATTACAATTACTTGAGATTGTTCACTATGATGTTGTTTGTAGGTTGTTTCCACTCACCTTTGAAGAAAAAGAAGTGTGGAATTGGTATAAGGTCCTAGTAATTTGTACAATTTGGAATTGATCACAATTCAAGATCTTAACACCGTCTCGGAGGCAAGCCAGGTATGTATTTGTGATTATTTTCTTGTTTTTTTAATTTCTTAAAGTATTTATTTGCATGGTTTTTTTGTAATTTTTTAATTTAATTAAAAACCAACCTAATTTATATAAACTCCCTTATTAAATTACACGAAAAGAATTAAGATGGAACCTAGACACAGTTAGAATCCCACACAACCACAAGAAGGCACAAACCCCAACCCACCACAACCACCAAACATAAACACATAAATTGATGAAGGGTTGACCTCTTTGAGATTAATTGTCCGTGACTTAAGGAGTACAAGAGATCCAAGTTGATTGTCATTGGCTACTTCATTGGATGCCATTGTATCATCCATTGCAAGTGCCCAAGGGAAATCAAACAAGTTTTCTAAATACAAGGCTAAGATGTTTGACTATTATAGGACTGACATCGACAAAAACCAAGTTAGAGACTTGAATATTACAAAACAAGATTTGATGTCACTATTTATTGATCCTAGAACCAGACTACAACCACTAGTCAATAAGAGACATATTTGTATGGATTGGTGCATCCACCACTAATTTAGGGATAACTAGATGGATAGATGGTTCATGGTTATCGACAAACCTCCCTGCAATAATAGGGATGATCCAGGTGGATATTCGTGGCCACCCACCTATTCCAACTGGCTCCTCTTGACAGTTGTTAGTTCAACACATTCTTTTGTAATTCTTTGTAATTGTGGATTCTACACTTTCAGGGATATCTGAAGCCCTACACAGCTTCCAGGTGGATATTGGTGGCCACCCACCTAATCCAACTGGATTATTTTGGAAGTTTTCATGTCAGTACATCTTTCTGTACTTCTAGGGCCGTTTTGGGGCCCTAAACAATGTTTTTTTTTGGTCTTACCACAATCAATTTATAGACGAAGTCAAAGTTTGATGACATAATGTGTATTTCTCGAAAAGACCTTTCCAACGGGCTATCACACACCTAAAACGAAGGTTGTATGCAAAAGTTACGACTCCAGGAAGTTGAGGTACCAACTTACCCATCGAGGCCCACATAACTTTTGGCGTTTCATCTCATAGGGTTAGGTTTTTGGATGTCCAGGGTTTCCACATTCATGAATAATGTTAAAAATTCCTCTAGAGATTCATTGTAATCATTCTGCTCAGACGAATGCACATAGCAGCTACATCTCTTCTCAGAGATAGCTACCATCATTCGAGCAAGTTGTTTTCAATTCTACAGTTTTACAGTTTCAACCTATTTTATTTATTCAATAGAAGTTATTGTTCACTGGATATATTNATCTATGTTATTGTATTCAATTTGTTATTCCTTTCGTTCTTCTCATAAATCTAGATCAGTGGTATCAGAGCAATATTCTCTTCATTTATTTTTCTTTGTGCATGTCCCCGACAAGATCTGGGTTCAAGAAGTTGGGACTCAAACTAGTCGAGCCTTTGAAATATCAGCCACGCTGAGCCCAACAATAACCCATGGGGTATGAGAAGAAATATGATGGAGCAGGAGATCCTTTTAAAATGTTGCTCAAAGAAGCCCTTGCGCGACAAAGGGACGAAATGATGGACAAATTTGCGTAGATCCTTTGGTGGCTGCGCACATGAGACACATCTTCATCAAGCGGCCATGTAACCCCCTTCAAGGTACAAGTAAATTTTGATATTCCATTATTTGAAGGACTGATAGATGCAAATGCTGTAGATAAATGGTTGAATCTTCTTGTTGGACCTTGACCAAGTTTTGAGGATCCTTGGTCATGTTTGACCTATTTTGGGACTTCGACAGGTTGTCAAAGGCAGAGTGCAAGTCGAAGCAAAGATCACAGGATATCGGCCCCTTGTTTAGGGATTTTTGTTTTTTGGGCTTATGTAACGGGTATGGGGAGGTCGTCCCATGGGTTTACCCATGTTTAGGCCCTTTTTGTAATATATAAATAGAAGTCTAGGTGATGTAAGAAGGGAGAGGCTTGGTACCTAGCCAAGTGCTAAGTGCAAATTGTAAATGCTTTGTGCATGCTATGTTGAGAACTTGTAGAGCTAAGTGCAAGTGTCTGTAAGAGACTGTGAAAAGGATTTGTGATATAATCTAGCTCGGGGAAGGAGGATCTAGCGAAGTGTGCGCAAATGTCCTGTCCTATGCGGAGTAGGATCTTGTGGCTCTGTGCATGTAAAATATTGACAAAAGATAATAAAAGAGAAGAAGAGTTGGTGGACGTAATCTCAGGCTGGGGGTGAACCACGTATATCCTGTGTTGCTATGCTTTGTGTGATGAATTGATATGTTTATGTGTTTACTTTCTTAGTGCTTTGGCATAGATGAATGATAGATATATCTGTTGATGCTTTGTGCTTAATAATATGAATGAATGCTAGATCTAATCTATGTGAATGTGCTTAGTACTTGAATATACTAGATCTGGGTGAATACTGCGCTGATCTCTTGTTAGGATTTATCTACGTTGTGACTCAAGGCTGAATACTAACGATCTATAACTGCTAAGTGCTCTATTAAGGTGTTATAATCACAGATCTGTGTCCCCACTAAGGCTACAAACACTGGAGTCCTGCAACCACCCCTGCCTCTACCTCGGGTGAGACTGCATCTGCTTCGCAGGTATTGTCGAAAAGGTCGGTAGTTAGGGTTTTTTTCGTGTGCTGTTGAAGCATTGAACCCTGTGTCTGCCCCTGTGCCAACAAATGGTTCCATTGTCGATACATGAAACTGTGATTACTGGGAACTGAAGAAAAGAGAAAGCTCCGTGCGTAGTATTCTACTTGACTTGTGAATCTCTGTTCTATGAAGAGAAGTTAGATCTGAAGAAAAGAGGTAAGATATTGAAGCTTTGTGCTCTGATAAAGGTAAGAACAATGATTTTTTTTTATTGAAAAGGTAAGATAAGTGGAAATTTTTATTTCGAAAGTATGAATCTAGGTATGTTTGATAAATTTTGTCTTAGTCTGAAAACTAGGGCACAGTTAGAAGAAAGAAGATTTGATATGAGTAGATCTGATAGAAATAATGGAAGGTATGTTATTCCTATGCATAGAAAGAATGTTTGGACTAACAAATGGATGCAGGATCCTAGAAAGAATTTTTTGTAGGTTAGTTACTGCGATCCTAGTGCGCAGTACAGGAAAGGTTGGGGATCATTTAAGAGAAAGCGAGGATTAATTCTTTGTTACAGTTGCAGAAGACCAGGACATATTGCTAAGGAATGCCCTGATAGAAGACCTAGTTGTCTTTGCTGTAAATCTATGGACCATGAAGTTTTGGACTGCCCTAGAATGATTTCTAAGGTTGAAAGGATGAATATGAGATCATGCAACCTTGAGGAAGAAATCCATAGCTAGTAAGACCAAGTTGCAGACCGTGATCACGCTCGATGACTTCGACTTCATCATCACAGTCGTATTAGATGCTTCACAGTATATTATGCAGAACACAGAAGCCAAGCATGCAACCATGTATGAAAAAATTGAGAAAGAACTAAGAGGGGTACATTAGACCCTTCACTCCAGCCGCGCAGTATCCACTACGCCCCCACCATTAGAAGAACCAGAGTTGGGGGATGAACCTGACCAACTCTGTAGAATAGCTGATGTGATCGAAGCTCGCCTTCGTCAAGCACAAGAAGAGAACGAACATGGCATGGTGGCCCTGAAGCAAGCACACCAGGAAATGGTAGAGAAACACCGAGTTGCGCAGCAGGAGAAGGATGACCTCCACACCAAGGTTTAAGAGGAGAGAGAACAGATCCAATAAGAGAAAGAGCAGTTGCTCGCAGAGCAGCTCAGAGTCAAAGAAGCAGTCAACAGAGCACTTCGCTCTGTGACAGGATTAGAGAAAAAGGCAGAAGAACCAATGAAATATCAAGTAGCATAGCTTGCGAAAGCTATCCAACAACTTCAACAGAGAATTGCAGACCTAGAGATACAAACAGTGCCAATAACCCCACAGGACGTGTGATACCAAAGAGAAGCCACTGTCCGGAGCGCAGTTGAGAGGATCAGAGCATTCACTCTCGAATGTAAACAACTTAGAAGTATAAGTGCACAAACCTACGAGCGACTTACTGAAGACCCTGAACTAAAGGCACTAGAGTCACAACTACAAGAGGAAAAGAAGCAAGGAACAACAGTACATGCATAGTTGAAGCTCATGTCAGCAGTTGAAAGGATGAAGCGATCCCAGGAACAATGCACTCCTCAACAACAGGTCCACACTATATAGATCAAAGTCATGGAAGTGACTCAGAGGCTCCAACCAGTCTAGGACGAAGTGTGCCAATTGTTTGAGGAGATTGAAGGCCGAGGATAAGCGATGGAACAAGTAGTCACTGTAGTCGAAAAACGCTTAGAGGGACCTATCAATGAAGCAGTTATCCAAGAGTTCGCCAAGCAGGAGGCCTTGGCACAACAACATTTCGAAGCAGCTTGAGGCAAACTCGAGGCTTTTGAAGCCGAGCTACCCAGACCATAGTGACTCGAGAGGAGTCACAGGTGAGTGTTGGGGGCCTGTTGGCCCTTGACCAAGTTTTGAGGATCCTTGGTCACGTTTTACCTATTTTGGGACTTCGACAGGCTATCGAAGGCGGAGTGCAATTTGAAGCGGAGATCGTGGGATATCGACCCCTTGTTTAGGGATTTTTGTTTTTTGGGCTTATGTAATGGGTATGGGGAGGTCGGCCCATGGGTTTACCCATGTTTAGGCCCTTTTTGTAATATATAAATAGAAGTCTAGGTGATGTAAGAAGGGAGAGGCTTGGTACCTAGCCAAGTGCTAGGTGAAAATTGTAAATGCTTTGTGCATGCTATGTTGAGAACTTGCAGAACTAAGTGCAAGTGACTGTAAGAGACTA
>SNQJ01S0108758.1:10621-22550 GCA_010110895.2 Picea sitchensis
TCTGTGCATGTAGAAGTTTGACAGAAGATAATAAAAGAGAAGAAGAGTTGGTGGATGTAGCCCTAGGCTGGGGGTGAACCACGTATATCCTGTGTTGCTATGCTTCGTACGATGTATTGATATGTTTACTTTCTTAGTGCTTTGGCATAGATGAATGATAGATAGATTTGTTGATGCTTTGTGCTTAATAATATGAATGAATGCTAGATCTAATCTATGTGAATTTGCTTAGTACTTGAATATACTAGATCTGGGTGAATACTGCGCTGATCTCTTGTTAGGATTTATCTGCGCTGTGAGTTAAGGCTAAATACTAACGATCTATAACTGCTAAGTTCTCTGTTAAAGTGTTACAATCACAGATCCGTGTCCCAGCTAAGGTTGTAGCCACTGGAGTCCTGCAACCACCCCTGCCTCTACCTCAGGTGAGACTGCATCTACGTTGCAGGTGTTGCCGAAAGGGCCGATATTTAGGGTTTTGTTGGTGTGTTGTTGAAGCATTGAACCCTGGGTCTTTCCCTGTGCCAACACTGCTTGAAGGGTATTTTTCGGTCCACAAATTTTTCGACAGGGAAAATATTACTTTTTCACTCCTCAAGGTTGTCTCCCATGTTAAGGACTGGTGGGATACTTACTCTGAGCAAAGGGTCATAGAGGAATCTGCAATATTTGTGGTATCCCTCACATGGGATTCCTTCAGGGATGCCATTAAAGAACAATACTACCCTGTTGGAAGCTACGAGGACCAATACACAAGATGGACCACGCTGCGTCAGGAAAGGGACCAGACAATACCATATTTCACCAATATTTTCCATACCCTGCACACCAAATTGGGTATCAAAGAATCTGAATGACATCTGGTGCTCAAATACCACAACTGTCTTCATAGATATGTTCAAATAGAAATGGATTTTCTGGACATCGCATCATTAGGTGTGGCTTATAGATATGTTGTCAAGATCGAGTAGAAATTTAAGCAGAAGAGGCGAGTGTTTGGATCTGCAAACTCCTTACAACCGAAGCAGGGAAAAGGCAACCCCAACCCACAAAAAAAGGGACAAAGAAAATATGACCGCTCTTAGGACAACCAGTCCAAGCTGCAACCTAATAAGGGTAATGAGAAGTCGAAGAAGGACATGGGAAAATGGTGTGAATACCATAAAATCCCTTGGCACAATAATGAAGAATGTCGCTCCAAGAAGTCACTGGTGGCCGAGCTGAAAGCTTTTGAGTGCGAGGAAGATTTTGACTCCGAATAAAATATAGAAAGTGGGAAGAGGATCATCATTGTTGAACCCAGTGCCACTGTTGGCACAGGGGCATACCCAGGGTCCAACGCTTCAACAATGCACCAAAAAACCCTAAATACCAACCCTTTCGAAAACACCTGCGAAGCAGATGAAGTCTCACCTGAGGTAGAGGCATGGGGGGTTGTAGGACTCATGTGTCTACAACCAAGTTGGGACACAGATATGTGATTAAAACACTTAACAAAGAACTTATCTAATCAACATGCATTAGTTCATAAATCCATTCACATCGCATATTAAACCCTAAATAGGCAGACCCAGGGTTAAACGCTTCAACAACGCACAAAAAAAACCCTAATTATCGCCCCTTTTGGAAACACTTGCGAAGCAGATGAAGTCTAACCCAAGGTAGAGGCAGGTGGGGTTGTAGGAATCAGGTGTCTACAACCAATATGGGACACATATATGTGATTACAACACTTAACAGAGCACTTAGCTAATCAACATGCATTAGTTCATAAATCCATTCACATCGCAAATTAAAACTTAAATACAGAACAACGTAGGAACAACCAAGATCAAGTACTTTTCATCACTTGCACATAGCATGAACTTAGATCTAACATTCATTTATCATCAATAGATCACTAAGCATCCATACATCTATCTAACATATATAAATATCCGTACACTAAGCAGATAAACACATAAACAACATTAACAACATTGCACAAAGCACATCAACACAAGATATACATGGTTCACCCCAGTGTGGGGATACATCCACCGACTCTTATTCTTCTTGATTAGTCTCCTTCAATATTATTATAGGCACCAAGCCACAGAGCCAACTTTGCACTGGACAGGTGATCTGTGCACATCACACTAGATCCACCTTCCTCAAAATTAGGTCAAGGCATAGAGCCTTACACAGTTTGTCTGCACAAAGCCTCTTACAATCACTTGCAATTAGCCCTACAAGTCTCAACACATAGTATGCACAAAAGCCAACAACGATTCTCCACACTTAGCAACCTTTACATATTCTTGCACGAAGCCAACCAGATCTACACTAAGCTGATTCTAGTCTTCCTCTTACATATTCTTGCATGAAGCCAACCAGATCTGCACTAAGCCGATTCTAGTCTTCCTCTTACATTTCCTAGCTACTTATTTATACATTACAAAAAGGCCTAAACATGGGTAAACCCATGGGATGACATCCCATACCCATTACATAAACCCCAAAAGCCCCAAAATCCCGCAAAATAAGTGAGATCTCGCGATCTCCGCTTTTCTTGGGCACTCCATCTTCGACCAGCCTGTCGAAGTCCCAAAAATGGTAAAAAATGATCAATGTTCTCTCAAAACTTGGTCGAGTTTCAACAAGCTCCCAACACTCACTGGTGACTCGTATTGAGTTACTCAGATTTGGGAAACACTGATTCGAATGCCTCGAGCTTAGCTCAAGCTGCCTCGAATTGCTGCTTCGCTAGAGCCTCCTGCTCGACGAACTCCTAAACGACTTGCTCAATGACAGGCCCTTCCAGGCACTATTCCACTGTCACAACCAATTAGTCTAGTTGCGAGCCTTTTCCTTCAACTTCTTCAAAATGCATGCAGGCTTCGTCCTACACCGACTGAAGTCTCTATGTCACTTCCATAACTTTTCTCTGGATAACAGTAACCTGCTTCTAAACTGTGCGCTGCTCTTGTGAACTCTTCATCTTCTCAACTGCAGTAAGTAGCTTCATCTATGCTTGTATGGTAGATGCCTTCTGCTTCACCTCCTGGAGCTATGCTTCCAATCTCCTTAGCTCCGAATCTTCTGCAAGGCGCTCGTAGGTCTGCGTACTTCGATCACCTAATTGTTTACAATCTGAGGCCAATGCCCTGATTCTTTCTACTACGTTCCTGGCAAATTATTCCCTTTGATCACACACTTATTACAGAGTGCTCGACACTGCTTGGATTTCTAAATCCATTATCCATGCTTGAAGCTGCTGAATGGATTCGGCGAGCTTCCCCACTTGCATCTCAGTTGAGTTTGGTTCCTCCTGTGCCAAGATCGGCATAGAGCAAAGTTCTCTAGTTACTACCTCTTTGACCATAATCTGCTCTGCAAGCAGTTGGTATTTTTCTTCCTGTATCTTCGCATTGTTCTGCTCAAAATTTTCTTGAATGTCACTTTTCTCCTTCTGTGCAACTCACAGTTGTTCTAGGACCTCCTCCTTTTATTTCTTTAAGGCCTATGTGGCTTGCTCCTTTTCTTCTTGGGCTCGACAAAGTCAAGCCTCTGTCTCATCTGCTAACCTTTGCAATTGGGTGGGCTCATCCCCCAATTCTACATTTTCTACTGAAGAAGGTGCAATTGGCACTACGCGGCTCAAATGGATAGCTTGTTGGATGTCCTTGAGCTCCTTCTCTATTATTTTATACATCTACTCCTGCTTTTCTCCCTGTTTCTGCAAGATGTCTTCTAAAGCGTCCTCTACGACTGCAATGATGAGATCAATATCATCCACTTTGAGCACATTCTTCGACTGAGGCTTGTTGGTGGGAGCCTTCTTTCTCACCGAAGGTTTCTCCAGGGAAACCTTCCTCTTCTGTGATGCTTCTGCTGTGGTGAGGGGATCCTTCGACAGTGTATCTTTGTCTTTGTCTTGATTTTCTCTTTCTTCCCCTTCTTCCTATTGGTTCACTTCGTCTCCTCCTCCTCCTGCAGGTGAGTAAGGCGCAATTTCCTCCGATGCGCTGTCCTTCTCATCACTTTCTATGTCTTGGAATTAGTCCTTTTTTTGCTTTTTCTTCATGCTGCTCTGTCCATCATACTCAGTCTCGGTGACCAAAGGACTTTTGATGATGTCGGGGTCAGAAAGTTCTGCATCTTGGACCAGTACAAGTAATTCTGCTGGCCATTCCTTAGTGATTCCTTCCATGTCTTCATCAGTCAATTTATAATAGGACTGTAAATCCTCCTTAGTTTCATCCCTGTGCCCGAAGATGTAGATGAAGTGTCTGTCTACGTGGAACTTCGCTAGCAACCTATACCGATGGAGTGTATTTGGTTTCATTCGAGGGAATGATTCAATGGCACGCTTCAATTGTAGGTATAAAGCGTGGAACATCGCATTTGATTGCCACTGCTTCACCATATCAGTCGTGTACCACAAGGTGGAGAACCTCATAGCCAATGGTTTTGATGGCTCAACTTCTGGGAAGGTTGCTCCTTCTGGTATTTTCCAGGTGACAACAACTAAAATGAAACTCGTATCCTTGGTCTTGCGCTTCGCGATAATCCTTCCCCAACTCATTGATGAGGTAACTCACCCAATTCATCTGCATTCCTTTGACACACTTCCCTGCGAGGTCGACTAGAAACCCTGTGACTTGTGTCAGTCGATTCTTTCTGACGAGCTTGCTAATGATAAGATGACAAGATAGGCGTACTATGCCATCCTGGATGGAGGCTACCTTGTAGCCTCGCTTCCCCTTCTCTACATCGCCATAATATTCTTTTATACGCTATTCCAGGGAGCGATCTAATGTCTTCCCTAGGTAGAACTGGTGAGGGTCCGATCCTTGCATGCTTAGTCCAGTGATCAGGTGGATCAACGCCAGATCCACAGTCACACACATGTTTAACCAAAGATAACTTCCATGGTAGCACGATAGGAGGAGTTTAATGCAAGAATTAACCTCTTGATGTCGGTTGAAGTGGGGGATATTCATCATGTTCAAGATTGTGGATCGCGTGAGCTCCTTAATCCACGATTGGGGAACTATCTTGGGATTCTTCCCAGTCGTCTTCATCAGGTACCTATGCAGTGCAAGGATCTCATAGTTCTTTTGGTCTCCGATATTGAAGTCGCTAATCTTGAGAGCTGGAATCAGTCCCAAATGGGGTCCAACTGCGCGTATCCCCTTCGGAAGGTACGCAGTGATAAGCATGTACTCAAAGTCACGTGGGACACTTTCATAGCTAACTGCACCAGCCAACGATGATATGTAGTCAGGAAAGACCATCGAGACTTGCTTCAGATTAGCCAGATCGTCGAGGTGTTTGCTTCATTTCTCAGTCACAGTTCGACGAGATTGATGTCTAGTCGAGGGGGATGATTGCAATCCACTCGTCGACAATGCCTATATTCCTACAGACATGAATTTCTCATCCATGAGGTCTATCAAAATCTCCTCTACAGACTTCTCTAGTGCCCTATGCTTGCCCGACATTCATACTTGTAATCACGAAGATCAGGTAGGAGAATAGACAGATAAGATAATCAAATGGACGACGAGGTCTAGACAACACAACACGGTATGTGATCAATTATATGTTAGCTCATATATCTTGGTTTGAAAAAAGTGGTCCCGACGCAGCATCCGATGGGTTAAATAACAAATGTCATAAAAAATTCCTCCAACGAGTCGAAATGCCTTAACCAATACGAATCGGGTCATTGTGGCATGGTCCCAATGGTCCAATGACAATCTTTCCGTCAATAACTACATTTCTAACCATTCTGGAGCGTCATTCTAACGGTCAGGATGCCTCCAACAGTCATATGGATTCCCCGTAGCGAAGTCCCATTCTACGCGGTTCTGTTATTCCGGCGAGGTTCAAGTTCTGTAAGCCTTCCTTCTATGATGTCTTCTCTGGAACTTCCTGCAGTTTTTCTAATTTTTCTTTCTTCTTGCTGATCTTTCTGGCCTTCTTTCTTGTGATTTGAGCCTCTGGATTCCTCTTTCCATTTTTATTCTTATCTTCTCTTAGCGTATTAACTTCACATTGCCAAGGGTCTTTCAAAATCTTTAAAGGTAATAACTCTTCTCTTACTATTTCCGGGGTGGATGCACTCCTTTCATGGATGGGAAGGTTCTTTAAGCCTTCTTGTGTTCTTTCAGCTTCGACAGCTAATTCTTTGGTCCTCTATTGCTTTGACTTATCATCTTGTTCTTCTACTAGTCACACTATTTTTCTGGCTATGAAGTCCCTTAATTATTGGTTTTTCTGTTCTGTAGCTTCCTCCTCTGCTTTCCTTTGGATCTGATCTTTCCTAATCCAAGCCTTTCCTAACAAAAGTGGAAAATGGGTGCTATTCTCAACAAACTTAATGACTTCAAATTCTTCTTCAGTCGATGTTTCATGAGAAATCATAGGTACATTCATAACTCTTCCACATAGGGTTATCATGTTTCCTTTAAACAATACTATCCTTCCTAATGAAGGAACCATAGGAAGCTTTCCCAAAATTTCCCAAGTGCTTTCTGGCATTAGATTCACATGTGTTTCCTTATCCAAGACATAGTCTATGTCGAAGATTCCTATTCTTGTTTCTATGCCCTACTTCCCTTTTAATGTCTTTGGTAAGCTGATGTCTTTGTGATCATTCCGTGTTTCTTTGATCTGTAATAACATAACCTTGGACTCTTTCTAGTTTTCTAACATATACATAGTCCCTTGACCTTATTCATAGTTTTCTTGTCTCATGTTCATCTTTTCAACTTTAGCAATCATCGTAGGGCAATCCTCAACTTTGTGACCAATATCTTTACAACAAAGACAAATAGGATCTATACCAGGGCATTCCTTAGAAATATGTCCTGGTCTTCTGCAATTATAACATAGTGTCAATCCTCTCTTTCTTTTAAATGATCCCCAACCTTTCCTGTATTGCACATTGGGATCACAGTGATGGACCTGCAATCTGCAAAAATTCTTTCTAGGTTCCTCTTTTATTCAGATCTAGCTCCTTCCTTAGCACAAAGTTTCACATGTCAAGTAGAATACTGCGCACTACAACAACAAATCTATGCACAGAGCTTTCTCTTTTCTTTAGTTCCCAACAATCACAGTTTCAGTTCCAATGACAATGGAACCATTTGTTGGCATGGGGGCAGACCCAGGGTTCAACGCTCCAACATCGCACCAACAAAACTGTAACTACAAGCCCTTTTGGCAACACCTGCGAAGCAGATGAAGTCTCACCGAAGGTAGAGGCAGGGGGGGTTGTAGGAATCAAGGAATCAAGTGTCTACAACCAATTTGGGACACAGATCTGTGATTACAACACTTAATAGAGCACTTAGCTAATCAACATGCATTAGTTCATAAATCCATTCACATCGCAGATTAAACCCTAAATACAAAATAACGCAGGAACAACCAAGATCAAGTACTTTTCATCACTTAACACATAGAATGAACTCAGATATAACATTCATTTATCATCAATAGAGCACTAATAATCTGTACATCTATCTAACATATACAAATATCAGTGCACTAAGCAGATAAACACATAAACAACATGAACAACATTGCACAAAGCACATCAACACATAATATACGTGGTTCACCCTAGTGTGGGGCTATGCCCACCAACTCTTATTCTTCTTTATTAGTCTCCTTCAATCTTCTTAAAGGCACCAAACACAGAGCCAACTTCGCACTAGACAGGTGATCTATGCACAATGCACTAGATCCACCTTCCTGAAAATCAGGTCAAGGCATAGAGCCTTACACAGTCTGTCTGCACAAAGCCTCTTACAATCACTTGCACTTAGCCCTACAAGTCTCAACACACAGTATGCACAAAATCCAACAATTGTTCTCCGCACTTAGTAACCTTTACATATTCTTTCACGAAGCCAACCAGATATGCACTAAGATGATTCTAGTATTCCTCTTACATATTCTTGCACGAAGCCAACAAGATCTGTACTAAGCCAATTCTAGTCTTCCTCTTACATTGCCTAGCTACTTGTTTATACATTACAAAAGGCCTCAACATGTTTAACCCATGACGACATCCCATACCCGTTACATAAACCCTAAAATCCAAAAACACCCGCAAAATAAGCGAGATCCCACGATCTCCGCTTCGCCTGGGAGCTCCATCTTCGACCAGCCTGTCGAAGTCCCAAAAATGGTCAAACATGACCAATGTTCTCTCAAAACTTGGTCGAGGGCCAACAACCATTATCACTAATACCAAAGTCCAACCAAGTGAACTAGAAGAACAAGAGGAAGGGGAATGCCTCTTTCACTCACAGATGTGGGTAAAGGGGACTCTGCTGCATTTCATCATCGATAGCGACAGTTAGAAGAACCTGATTTTAGAAGAGGTCATCAAGAGGCTGGACCTACCGATAAAAATGCACCCACAGCCCTACACCATTAGCTGGATTCACCAAGGAAGAGATCTCGACATCAACCAATAGTGTCGTCTTCCCTACAACATCAAGCCCTTCAAAGACGAGGTATCGTGTGATATTGCTCCCCTTGAAGTTTGTGATGTTCTTTTAGGCCAACCATATTTGTGGAAGTGACATGTTGTGTATGAGTCTAGACCCCGTAGTGTTATTATTACTTTGGGTAGACAATTGTACATGATACCATAGGTAGCGCCTCCTACCACTATTCCTTTAATCTCTACTAAGAAATGTAGTAAGGTCATTTCACATACCAGGAAGTTCGTCTTCTTTGTGTTCCGTGCTCGTAGTAAGCAGAAGGTCGTTTCCACATCCGTGACCTCTACACAGAGCCTCTCTTTGTAGCAGACGCAAGTGGACGGGATTGTGGAAGAGTACAAAGACATCTTCTTCTCACCCACCGGGGTACTGATGCACTGCCAAGTCAATCATCTAATTGATATAACCCCCCATGCACCACTGCCTAATGGACCAGTCTGTCATCACTCGCTGATGGAAAATGATGAAATCAAGTGCCAGATCCAAGAGCTACTTCAAAAGGGGCACATCCAACCCAACTCCTTCCCTTGTGAAATCCTGTTTGTGTTGGTGTAGAAGAAAGATGAGACATGTTGACTCTTCATTGATTACAGAGCATTAAAAAAAATCACAGTCCGAAACTAGTACCCAATTCCTCGAATTAATGACCTTCTTGACCAACTCAAGGGGGAAAATTTCTCCAATAATATTGACCTAAATTTTGGCTACCACCAGGTTCCCATCGAACCAATTGATGTATGGAAGAAAACTTTCAAATATAAATAAGGTCTCTTCAAATGATTGGTCATGCCCTTTGGCTTAATAAATGCACCAACAACTTTCATGAGATCGATGGATGAGGTATTGCGACCCTTCACCAACTCTTTTTTGGTGGTATATCTGAATGACATCCTCATCTTCAACATAACTTTGGAGGAGCACATGCATCATATTAAATAGGTTTTGGGAACTCTGCGGCAGCACAAGCTATATTCTAACTTGGAAAACTGCTCCTTTGGCATGAACAAGGTCCAATACTTGGGATACATTGTTGATGAGCATGGGGTATATGTGGATCCAGATAATATCCAACTCATTCATGATTGGCCAACCCCGACCATAGTAATCGAGCTTCAGATCTTCTTTGGGCTTGCCAACTTC
The DNA here is from genome assembly GCA_010110895.2 of Picea sitchensis. Lineage (NCBI taxonomy): Eukaryota > Viridiplantae > Streptophyta > Pinopsida > Pinales > Pinaceae > Picea > Picea sitchensis. The sequence goes on from SNQJ01S0108758.1 coordinate 20,269, forward strand.
TACCGAAGGTTCATATTGGGATTCTCCCATATTGCATGGGCTCTCAACCAAGTAACCAAGGGCGATGGCAAGGAAAATTTTGCATGGGGTCAGACGCAACAACAAGAATTTGATGAACTGAAGCATCGCTTATGATTAACTCCAGTACTTTCCTTACATGATTTGCAACAACCATTTGAGATTGAGACTGATGCCTCTGATTATGCTGTAGTCACCGTTCTCACTCAACATGGTCATCCAGTAGCATACCATAGTGAGACACTCTCATATATTGTTCGAAAATACCCCACCTATGACAAATAAATGTATTCTATTGTGAAAAACTGTCATCAATGGAAACATTACATTCTGGGAAAGGAGACAATCATCCACACTAATCACAAGCCTCTGCAGTTCATACATACATAAGGGAAGTTGCAAAATGACCGCCATCAAAAGTGGTACACATACCAACAACAATTCCTTCTCAACATCACGTATAAAACATGGATCACAAATCATGTCGCTGACTACCTCAGTCACCCTCCCATTGCTACACTCACCACATTGCTCCATTCCTATGGGAATGAAGCATCTGAGTGGCCCGAACTTTATCAGTGTGACCCTGACTTTTCCACCACCTATCATCTCTTGGGTACATGAGCGAATGCCATCAATTTTCACATCTAGGATGGACTGTTATGCCACTTGGGCCACTCCGTGTTCCCACAAGCGAGCGTGCCATGATGAATTGGGAGGCTCACTGCAGTCGAATGGCAGGACATTTTGGCATGGAGAAAAATGTGGCTGTTCTACAAAAATATTTTTATTGGCCAAAACTTCGACAAGATGTTAGCAAGTATATCATATCTTGCACTGCCTGTGCCATTTCCAAGCCAACCATCAAGAAGCAAGGCTTATGCACCCCTCTTCCTATGCCCAAGAGGCCTTGAGAATCCATATCGATGGATTACTTGTCTGGACTTACATCCACCAAGCACGACAATGATTGAGTATTTGTGGTGGTTGATCGATTTTCAAATATGGCCATTATCACAACCTGCAAGAAGAGCATCACAACGACAGATACTGCCAAGCTCTTCTTTGAACAAGTGTGGGTCCATTTTGGGATACCACAGACCATCACCTCATATCGGGACAACAGGTTCCTCAACACATTTTGGTCGAGTCTCTGGTCACTGTTGGACACAAAGCTCACTAAATCCACTGCTTTCCACCCCCAAACCGATGGCTAGACAGAGGTCGTCAATCAGATGATTGTGCACATCCTCCACGTGTACAAATATTGGGATGACAGTCTTCCCTATGTTCAACACATCTACAATAGGGCTGTCCATAGCTCCACCGACCATAGCCCATTTAAGGTGGGGCTGGGATTCCAACCCTTGGGTCCCATTGATGTTGCACTACCTCTTGCAACCACACAGACATAATATTCCCATGTTCAGTCTCAGGTGGACAAAGCCACCAGATTCATTGAGCGGATTCAACACATCCGCCAATAGGTCCATGATATTTTGCAGAAAGCCAATGCTAAGTACAAACAACACCATGATCACCACCAGGTACTGCACCAGTTTCAGGTGGGAGACAAGGTCTAGTTATATTTGCAGAAAGAGTGCCTTACATGGCCCCATAGGAAGCTATGCCCACTTTTCTATGGGCCTTACACTATCACCAAGGCTGTGGGTAGCAATGCTTTTGATATCAACACTCCACCCTTCCTTGGCTTGCACCCAATGTTCAATGTGGACCTCCTTCGACCATATTTACACCATTATTGTACACCTCAGAGATCACAAAACAATTGACACCAACAGAGCTTAACCCTGACTACATGGAACATGCATCCACTGATCAGATAGTGTACACATAGGTCAAGAGCACTCGCCAACATAGGATCCAACTTTATTGGGTTTTCAAGGCATGGAAACTCCTACACCAAGGCAAGTGGCTCACTCGGGGCCAAATTCAATATAAGTTTCCTCACATTATGGGGGAACTGAATGCAATGTAGACCATTGCTTTTCAAGGGGGATGACTGATCCAGGTGGATATTGGTGGCCACCCACCAATTCCAACTGGCTCTTCTTGACAATTGTTACTTCAACACGTTCTTCTGTAATTATTTGTAATTGTGGGTTCTACACTTTTGGGTCTTTCTAAAGCCCTATACAGTTTCCAGGTGGATATTGGTGGCCACCCACCTAATCCAACTGACTTATTTTGGAAGTTTTCATGTTAGTACATCTTTTGTACTTTCAAATCCGTTTTGGGGCCCT
>SNQJ01S0108758.1:29853-52718 GCA_010110895.2 Picea sitchensis
ATCTGTGCCATCCATCGAGGCTGCCACAATAGATGTTTCCTTGGAGCAGGTTGTACAACTGAGTGCTCCACCTGCTAACGAATCTCCACCTGATCTGAAATCCACTGACTTGATTTGCAAATAATTTAGGAATAAATTGTCTTAACTTAAATTATAAAGCTTAAAAGCATAATTGAAAAGCTAAATTGAAGAAATACACGACATAAAGAATAAAGAGACAAGACAAGAAAGTTGATAACAGAGTTCACCCATCTTGGGCTACATCTCCGAGCTCGCTTCAACCGTGCAATTGCTCCATTAATATAATGTGAAGCACCTCAAATGCCTTATTACATTACAAATGGATCTTCACTAGCTCCAGGAAGACTGTATAGTTGTTGGAAATCAATTCCCAGTCTCTTCCTACACTAAAAAAGGATTGAAGATGCTTTGTTCCTCAATTATACAAGAAAAAATTCTATATAATAATAAGCTAACAACAAATTCTTCCAATTCCCAAGCTTCTGGCATGCTGCAATGGTTTAATGGCCTAGCCAAAACCTCTCTCCACTCTTGGTTTGCCAAAAAATGGTTTACAAATGCATATTCTCTAATTTTTACAGTAAAAATAACACTTTTTAATTAAATTGGGCCGAATCCTTTTCAAGACCCATATATGTGGTGGAATGATAAAGCTATTAGGCTATATATAAATAGTTCAAGGGGCCAAATCCTTCAAACCCACGGCCTTGGTGATGTTTTGGGCTAATAAAATATTTGAATAAAAAATATAACATATTTGGGTGCCATAACAAGGCATAAGCAGTTGGCGTATTGGTTATATTGTGGATTATGTGGGCGGAGGCTACGGGTTCAAACCCGTGGACCTCCCATATTTGGGCTTCTGATCTAATTTGTGCTTCAAATATAAAATTTCATCTATCTGTAGCAATTCATCCCACCAACCCAATGGTAAATTGTTGGACTGTTATCGATGAGGTCGAAGGTTCAATTCCACCGCCTATCAAATTTAGAGTTGATAAGGCCCTTTTGGGTGAATTGGGGCTACCAAATGGAAGCCTATGATTGGCCTGCTTCATGGCCATGTCACTGCCCAGTCACCTGTACATCAATGCCACATCACTACCAAGTTATCCTACCATACTGCCACCTGTCCTACCACATTATCCTTCTATGTCAACATCCATATGGTCCAGTCAACATGCCATGCCAACATTCGTATTACCACGTGTTCCATATGTACTTCCATGTGTCAGTGTCTGTACTGCCACATGTCACAATTTGTATTTCCACGTGTTAGCCTTTAGTGATGTCAAGTGTCATCCCTACCCTCCCTTGTTTGACCAAAACCTCATAACGACATAAGTTTCTCATACGATGTCCATTTGAGCTCATTCAAGTTGGGTTGGAAATATCTTGTTGAGCTATTTATCATGGAGACATTTTCATCAACATTTGAGAACATCAAATTTTTGGTCACAAGATCCACATGGCTAACCACTGTTGCTCAAGTTATTCATGGTGAGATAGTTTGTTGATGATCAATTTTTATGTATCATGAATGAAATTGATTTTATTCATATTTGTTTAAATTTCATGATCGGATCCTTGTAATTGATGCAGGGTGGGGTCACTAAGAGATTAGGGTCACAAAAGAGGGTAACACCCTTGTGATTATCAATATCATTTGCGGTGAGTTGTCTTAGGTTGAATTACAACACATCATTTTGTAATACTTTTAATGCATTGCGGAAAAAAAACTTATAAGAATGTTGTTTATTTTTCTAGTCTCTAGAGCAACGAACCATGCCCAGGTGCAAAACCACTCGAGGTGCTTCTTCGAGTAAGAGAATAAAGATCGATTTCTGGGATGCTCCTGATAGTTGCGAGGGTGGAAATGGTTAATGAGTGACCAATGTCTGCCATTTTGTATCTAGGCCACCAAGTGGCAGTTTTCCATGTTAGGGCACTTGTCATTTTGTATATTGGGAAAAATGTGCCATTTTGTAAAAAATGTACAGTTTAGATGATGTTGTGTGTGTGTACATTTCATGGCATGTTTTTTATGAATTTCATTGTTTGTTTATTTGTTGTTGATGAATGTATGGTCCTTAAATAGATTTGGGTAAACACATGGCTCTTTTTTTGCTAGTTACAGTCATGTGGAATGTATGACATACAAACCATTGATATTTTCAATCCTTCTTGCTCACTTACTATATCACTCAAACCACTCTAATCAATATCTTGTAAAATTCAAGGTTAAATATATCATACTTAGGTATATGCACGTGCCCAAATTATTAAAATCATATGATACAAATGAAACATAGATATAAGTGAGACTTACTGCAAGTGTTATGGGAGAACTTGATGAACTTGTAAAGATTTCAAAGAAAATTTGAAGGGCTAAATTTTGCCATTTGGCTATTTTTCCACTTAATGTATTAAAGAAAAAAGACTATTTCACCAATTTACATTTTCTCCAAAAGTGTTAGTGCCAAAAAACCATTTCAACCATAATGTACTAATGGAAACCTATATTGACGAATTTTCATCTTAATATGGTCATAATAATGTTGAAAAGTACATCCAAACAACTTTATTATAAATGATATATTTTTCCTTTTGCAATTTTCTTCTTAATCATGACATGTTTCAAAACCACACTACATTGGGTTTTGTGACACCTAATTGACCTTGTCTTGTGTTTCCTTTCCTTGCCTCATATTTCCTTGACTTTCCTTGACTTTCCTTGCCATGTCTAGCCTTGCCTTGTCTTTCCTTTCGATTTCTTGCCTTGCCTTTCTTTTCCTTGAATTGTCTTGCCTTGAATTGCCTTGCCATGTCTATCCTTACCTTGACTTTCCATGCCTTGCCTTGCCTTTCCTTGTCTTGTGCCTTGCCTTGTCTTTCCTTGACATGTCTTGCCTTTCCAAGCCATGCCTTGCCTCGCCATGTCTTGCCTTGTACTGCCTTACCATGTATTTCCTTTCCTTGCCTTGCCTTTCCTTGTCTTGCTTGGCCATGTCTTGACTTACCTTTCCTTGCCTTGTCTTTCCTTGCCTTGCCTTGCCTTGCCATGTATTGCTGTTACAACCTTAATTTCCACCCTACAAGACATAGAGGATGTCATCAGAGGATCATGGACCTAATGCATATTTTGCGTAAGGTTTCACACCTTTTGGAGCCTTTTTTACCTAGTTTCAGGCATCCTCATGGGACACCTAACAGACAACAAGAGAGGCTCTCACTTGACACTAGTTGTGCAACCCACGAGGCACTGCCAAGTTTCTAGAATTAGGGATTTACGAGGAGAGAGTTGAGATATGAGTTGGATGTTAGTGGCTAGGAACTAGGAAATCACATGATTCAAGTTTCCAGTGTTCTCTAGAATATCTAGAAGTTTCTCCCAAGATTGTTCCAAGAGCTATATAAAAAATGCAAGCCTTGGGAAAATGGAGGAATAATTCAATAACAAGGTCATACTAGGCTCCAATGACTTCTAGCTGGTTTCTTCTACATTTTGGCAGCCTTATCTTTCCATGCATTGCCTTGCCTTTAAATGCCTTCCATTGCCTTTCCTTTACTTGCCAAGCCATGCCTTGCCTCACCATGCCTTTCCTTTCCTTGCCATTTCTTGCATTTCCTTTCCTTTCCTTGCCTTGCCATACATAGACCTAGACCTTGCCTTGCCATGTCTTGCCTTGCAATGCCTTTCCTTTCCTTACATTGCCTTTCCTTGCCTTGAATTTCCATGCCATGCCTTTCCTTGCCATGTTTAGGTCTAGTTCTAGGTCTAGGTCTAGGTCCAAGTCATGGTCTAGGTCTAGGTCTAGGTCATGGTTTAGGTCTAGGTCATGGTTTAGGTCTAGGTCTAGGGCTTACCAGATACATAGCTTTATTGCTTTCCATAGATGTACAAACTGTTTTTTTTTTTGTGACTAGAAAGTTTCCTGTGATTTTGGATAACAATTAAGGGAGAGAACCTCTTGGTTTTTCTAAAATGAGGTTCCTGTGCATGTTTGTATGGTTATTAAACAAACATTGACAATGTATCATCTATTGTCCATAGTTCAATCTATTTATATGTTTTGTAATCAAGTCCATCCTCCCTGATTTTGGGATTGGAGCATTTATGTAAAAAGTACTAATTGTAAAGAAATATCTATACCATCTGAATTAAAATTGAACTTGATTCTCAAATCAATGTCAAATGAGGTTTGTTCATAACATTACATATAAACATGTTATCCTTATTTGCAACATATTGTTTGATTGTTTCTTGAAGGACTCTAGACATGTGATACATTCATTAAGACTAATAGTTAATAGTAATAATGTGGTGCTGATGGGGAGTTCCAAATATTACTAGGGATACAAGCACAATACATAGTGATAGGTGAGATCACTTCATTTATCACCTTCATAGACACACATTTCGAGCTGTGGGTCAAGCTACGTTGAAAACTTGCTATTTGATCATAGGTTTTTATGTTTTCTCTTCAACTACTATTATTTGAGAGACAAACATATGTATAGATTTAACATCATTTCTTCCTATGGAGTTCCTTTATGACCTTGGACCAACAACATTTTAAGACTTATTTCACATGCATATGGCCTTAATATGCAACAATATTTCCTAGTTGTGCTCAAGTCTACTTCATGACTGAAATCTTGGGCTTGTGGTCTAATTGCAAAGGAGAGAATTAGCTAGGTGTATCTTTCAAGTTCCATTCTCACAATCCATAAAAAAAATCTTAAAATAATAATTCGACCATATATCCTTTGAGTATCATGATCATAAGGTAGTAGTGATTATCTAGGATAACTTACCATTGAGATTCTAGGACCACATAGTAACTGTAGGCTTCATGAACTAAACCATAAAATAATGTTATATTTTCATCTAGGACCACATTTAAGATATTTTGAAAGCCTATGCTATTTTAATGGTAACTTAGAAATGTGGCCCTTTAGCTATTTGTGTAATTTATGCATCAGGTCCTATGGCAATTCACTGCTCAAGTTTCAACTTCAGATGTTTCAAATGCTTTATGAATTCTAACGAACAAATGTGGTTTTTTCAGCACATTAATCTAAATTATGTTCAATAAATGGCAAGATACTATGTTGCAGTTGATCTCCATTCTTGGTAATAATGCCTTGATTAGTGGTACCTGATATGTTTCAATCACATTAAGTTAACATTTGAACACAATATATCATTGCAGGCTAAGATTGAGGTGTAAATTGCAAACTTTGGACTTTTATGATTTGAAGGGACATACACATGTCATACATTAGTGATCTCGTATTTGGTTTATATGGTGCTCTGTATTCCAATTACTTAGAGATTATGATTCAAAAGTGTATTGTTTGTTAAGGTTGAGGCTTAATTGTAGAATGCTTAACATTGGGATTTATATTTATGTGTATCATGATGGGTTTTATATCATGACAAGGATGCTGATTTGAATTATATGGTAAAGTAGAGAGCTACCTAAGCATAACTTAGGTGTAACAACAAAACTGAAGTGATGTGCATGATCAAATATCTCAAATATTCAAAGGTATATATGATTGTGCATTTACGATATTGGAGGGCATCATCTACAACCTCCCACATTGAAATTTGACAAAACAAAAAATCATAGTTTCAATCACCCCGATGTGTTTCAGGTTTTATAAGATTTGGGTCAATTTGAATATTCCCAAAACTGCTTGAGGCATGGTGGAACCATGAGGAGAGCCATGATTTCTGCCAAAATTACATCAAAATAAATCATAAAAAATTGGTGCATTCATAAATTTTACCTTATTGTGACTTTGTTTTCTTCTAGTAGATGTGAATTTGGATAAATTTTATCTCACATGATTTTACTTTGATAACCCTAATAGCATGTCGATATACATTGTATATTTTATTTATATTTTTTGAATGACCAAGTCACATGAAATATCATTTAGTCTCACTTGCAATTAATTTTTTTCTCTCCACTCCTTGACTCCTTTGTCCTTCATCCTTGCATAGAAAAATGTGGTATTTCATCACCCAACCTTGCCTTGCCATTTCCTTTCTATGCCTTGCCTTTTTTTGCATTTCCTTGCCTTGCCATGTCTAGCCTTTCCTTGCCTTGCATTTCCTTTCCTTTCCATGCCATGCCTCGCCTTTCCATGAATTTCCTTTCCTTGCCGTGCCATGCCCTTCCTTGCCTTGCCATGCCTTGACTTTCCATATCTAGGTCTAAGTCTAGGTCTAGGAAAGGTATAGGTATAGTTCTAGATCTAGGTCTAGGTTCCTTTGAGATTCCTCTTCACTGCTAATACATGTGATTTCTTTGGTGCTGCTTGAAATCATGCCACTTGTCCAACTGCCTGCATTACATCTAGTCTGGATGCTGTCACATTTAGTAAGATACCAATCATTGACTTGTATTGCCTTTGGTATGTAGACTTTGAATCATTATCTTTGCTCAACTTGCAACTAGTTTGCATAGGAGTGGTAACTGGTTTTCAATCTTCCATTCCGAACCTCTTTAGCATTTCTATGATATACTTAGTTTGAGAAATAAAAATTCCTTGTTTGATTTGGTGTATTTGAATACCCAAAAAGAAGGATAGTTCTCCAAGTAATGACATTTCAAATTCATTCTGCATATCCTTTGCAAATTTCTGGCTTAACCTGTCATTATTACTTCCAAAAATAATATCATCAACATAAACTTCAATTAATAAAATACTATCTTGAGTTACCTTGATGTGGAGGTTGTTGTCTGCACTTCCTTTTCTGAACCCTGCATGCTATAGATATTTATCCAATCGCATGCTCTAGGAGCCTGTTTTAGACCATACAAGGCCTTCTTCAATTTGCACACTTAATCTGCATTCTCTGACAATTGAAATCCTTCTGATTGTTCGATGTAGACTTCTTCTTCAAGTTCCCCATTCAGAAAAGATGATTTCATGTCCGTCTGATACACTTTAATATTCTTGGAGCATGCATAAGTTAAAAGAAATTAGATTGATTCCATTATGGAAACTGGGGAAAATGTCTCCTCAAAGTAGATTCCTTCAACCTATGTGTATCCTTTACATACCAATCTAGCTTTGTTCCTTGTAACATGTCCATATTCATTCAATTTATTTCTAAAAACCCACTTTGTGCCAATCACATTCTTATTCTTTGGTCTTGGAACCAATTCCCAAGTGTCATTCTTCTCTATTTGATATAATTCTTCATACATGGCCTTATTCTAGAATTCATCCTTGCTGGCCTCTTCAAAACTGTTTGGTTCAATCGTAGATAAGAGTACTAGGTACATTTGTTCTGGTGAACAAATTCTTGTTCTAGTCTCAACTCATGCATCCTTGTTTCTAATAATATGATCTGAAGGATGATTCTTTTGTACTCGTTTTCTAGGTGTCTTTAGAGGCACTTGCTGAACTTGATCTTCTACTTCTTCTTCATCTTTTGCTTCTTCTTCGTAAAGCTGTTCCACTGATTCATTTTCTTCTTCCTTTGATTCTCGTCCACCTACTTCATCAATTGTTACATTGATGCTTTCCACAACTTTGTTCAATCTCAGATTGTAACACTTGTATGCTTTGCTTGTACTTGAGTAACCAACAAGTACTCCTTTGTCCACTAGAGACTCAAACTTTCCCATTCTTCCATATTCTCTTTTGATGTAGCATTTGCTTCCAGATATTCTGAATTGCTTCACATTTGTTGGTCTTCCTTTCCATAACTCGTAGGGAGTTTTGTCATTGTTGTTTCCGAGCATTACTCTTTTTTTAATGTGAACTGTTGTATGCACTGCATTTGTCCAAAACAATATCTATCAATTTGGAACCCATTAGCATTGTTCGAGCCATTTCCTATGTAATTAACATCCATAATGTTCCTTTGTCTCTGAACCACTCTCTAAACCAATATATGAATCCATGCTCTTGTCCACTGTCATATATCTATCCAAACCTTCTAATTGTTCTTACAAATCCATCTATGTCCATACTGTCCAAGAATCTACTGCACAACTACCCATAATGTTGACCCATTTATTACTATACCATCATGAAGTCTTCACTACTTCAACTATCAAACTGTACTTCTGCTAACTGACTACTCTGGATCTATTTACTCAGACTTTGCAAGCTGCTTGAAGGATGGTTCTTTGGTTTGTTATAGCTATTGCATAGACTCGCCCTGTCTAATATTCATGTTACCTGGGAGTCTCTAAGCTGGATGGCTCAGAACAATTCCTGCTTTGATGTGTATTCATCATCATCTTCATTGGTAGATTCATCATCTCTCTAAGATCTGAATTCTTTCTTTCTGTCTATGGATTCGTCTTTCACTACAATGCCTGAAAGTACAATCTCTTGAACCTGTTCCTTATTTACCTGCCCTTCTTTTCTTTCAGTTATTTTCCAAACCTTTATGTATCTGACATCTTTCTTTTTCTCTGTGGAATTTTCTTCATCTCGTTTTATTGCCAATCTTACGATCTCTGGGACCTAGTCTTTGTTCACCTGTTCTTCATGATTTCTTATCCATACTTTCTCATATCTGATATTAGTGTTCTCTTTCATGGAAGTATCTATCATGCTTCTACAATCACTAGCTATGTGTCCATAGTTATGACATTTGTAACATTCAATGTTACATGGGGCCACATAGACATTTCTTCCTTGAACATTTTTATAATCCCTTCAATCTGCAACCTTATGTACAAAATTAGTACAATAAAAACAATGACCATAAAAAAAATTTGCATACCTGGGAGTGAAGGATCTTCTTTGTGGTGTAGTCCTTCTAAATTTATGCCTTGACTGATCATGATCATGATTGAAGCTTCTTTTTGGCTTGAACATGGATGATCTTCTTGAAGATGTATCTTTAATAATTTTCTTAGATTCTGGTTGACCATGATTCCTTCCTTTGAGTACTTCTACATAACTCTTTCTAATTTCTTCATTCTTCTTTTCTAGCAACCTAGAGTGCTTCTTTTCATTATCTATAACTGATGTGGATGTTTCTGTCTCTTCAACGTTCTTGTTGAGCTTGATGATTTTACTTCTCAATGTGACAATTTCTTCTTCAATCTTCTCAACCTCTTCTTCTTTCTTCATTATCCGAGACTTCATGACTTCTTCTATTCTTTTCGCTTCTTCAAGCTGGATTTTTAATGTGATTATTTCTTCTTCAAGTCCTTTCTCTTCTTGACCAAACTCTACCTCAAGTTGGTTTATATCGTTAGTTCTTTCCTTAATATGATTTGTCAATATATTTTCTCTCATTTCTGCTTCTTCCTTTTGTGCTGCTATGTTGGCTTCCAAATACTACTTTTGATCTTTAAGATTTTCTTCGATCTTTCTGGCTTCTTCTAGCTGAGTTCTCAAGTTCTTGATGACCTGTTGGACTTCTTAAAAAATGTGAGAACTTTCCTTTTGTTTCATCAATTCTTTCTTGAGTGACTTGTTTTCTTCTCTTTCTTTTCTTAGTTCATCTAAAGCACTAATCACATCTTCTTCATAATTGTCTTCTATTTCAATTAGTTTTTCTGTCTCATTTCCTTCATGGCATTCTATTTCAAGATGTCTGCATTTTTCACAATTAAAGAAAAACAACATACCTCTATTGATTATGTACTCTTCATCTTTTGAATCTATTTGACATGGTGAACACATTTCTTCTTGATCTGTACCTGCATCTTCTTTGGATTTTTCTGAATCTGCGATGGGTGAAGAATATATATCATGTAAATTATCCCAAATTTCTTTGGCCGATGAACATTTACCAACATTTTCTCTTACCGAATTATGTAATCCTTCCCAGATGAAATCCATTGCTATTTTTTTATTCTTCTTCAATTCCCTCTTGGTTGCAGTCTTTTTCCTTTTTGAACTATCATATCCTGTAATGACTAATAACCAAATATAATACCCCTGTGCCTATAAAAATACTTTCGTCCTTCCACTCCATAGCTCATACTTTAAGCCATTCTGACCATTAAACAATGGTACTCCATTCTCAGAATAATCCATGATCTCCTTCCAGTGGTTACACTGTTTCCTGAAGGAACCTGCTCTGATACCAATTGTTGGATTACTGAGAGGGGTGGTGAATCAGTAATAGAGCAATTTAATCCTTTTTAACCATAAAATGAAAGTGTTATATCAATGTAGCATTATCATCCAATATTTTCAGAGTAAATAAACAATTAACAAATGAGAAATCATACACATACACAATACACCAATGTTTTTATGTGGAAACCCTAAGCGGGAGAAAACCACACAACACTTTTTCTTATATGTCTTTAAGATTTACATTAATTGGAAGCACCGACTTCCTTTGTTTTCTAGCTGCAACTGGAAGGAAGCTCCAACCCCCTGGTTTCTCAGGCTACAACATGAGGGAAGTTCCAACTCCCCAATTCTCTAGATATAACCAAAAGGAGACTACAACCCCCTATGTTCTTTGGCTACAACCAGAAGGTGGCTACAACCACCTGTCCTTGCCTCGTCCAACCCCCCTAACGTAGAATTAGAATTATGGAACCATTGTCACACTATCCCTGTGAGATATACTACTATAAACCTGTACCAATCAACCTGCACCAAACAACCTGTAACAACCTGTACCAAAAAACTTGTAATCAACCTGTAATATAAACAAGTGCGTCAACCATGCACCAATCTATAGCTCAAACTGTACCATAAACAAGTGCATAAACCATGCACCAAATATGTACCAATCATGCATCAAATACACATAAACTATGACTCCTCAAGATGTACCAACATCATCAACTATACACCTCATGTATGTGCCAATTCATCAACTACTTGTCTCAACCATGTACCCAACATGTACCTCAACCAAAATCCCTCATCAATTTCATCATCCAAATCTGATTTGTAACTATGTAATAGACCTGGTGTATATGGTCACATACCTGCAAACCTTCCTTAACTTTAACAATAAGAGACTAGCATTTTCATCAAACTTTACTTTAGTCTCACATGACTAATTTTGGATTAGTCAACAACCCTAAATTGAAATAATCATAACTATGTACCTATAATGAATAAATATTTGAAAGTAATACATAATATTCTTCAGTGGCTTTTATAAAATTCCTCTAGGTTTCACTACTTGGAACCTCTCAGATAATGAGTTATAGCAAAAATGACATACCTTGTTGAATTTTGGCTTATTCTAGAGAGCGAAATTGTCGAGCATGCCCCACACAAAATTATTTTTGTATGGATCTAAAAATGGTAAAAAGAATACTACAGACTGTACTCTAACCAATACATTTTGTCTTATAGAATTTGGATTTGTTATGAATAAGTTATGACATTTTTACCCGAAACACCTATTTTAGAGTAGTTTCAGGACTAGCCACAAACCCTATTTTCCACGGAGTGTAAATCCAAAAATACAACGACCCACAAGATGAAATTTTATCAAAGATACTTGGATATGTTTCCTCAACGACCTCTAGTTTTCACAATGTGAATCATTCTAGAAATTTTTTTATTGCGAAAATGGTGAGATGACCTGTAAATAACATACCTTAGAAAGCATCATCAAAAGAATTTATCCTCCCTTGAATTTCAGCCTTCTTTACTTCACCTTCCCTTTGAAATTTGCCTTAGATATCCTTTGGTTACCTCATTCACTTATAGATATTCAATATTCTCATGTGTAATTAAAATAAGATACCCTTTCCTCTTATTTATACTTTTATGTAGCTTCCTCAAGGGGTTACCTTCTAACCATCTTAAACCACTTTCCTGATTTTAGGGCTATCCCACTTCTAACCACTTGTCCACTTAGTAATTTATCCATTAAATTTATTATTTAAATAATTTCTTTTGTATCCACATTGACTTATAGTACACTCATCACTTCACTTTATTATTTAAATGATTTCTTCTTTGCAACCACTTTGACTACTTTGAACTTTTGGGGCTTCTATATGATTCATGAGGGTTCTCCAACTTCACATGGCCATAACTCTTGAACCGTGAGGAGTTATGTGACATTCCAAATACCACTGAAAATGGCATGACATGTACTATTCATATAGAATAGTATTACCTTCAAATATATTAAAACTCATACCATTATACATCAAACAAAGTTGGGTCCATTACCCAAACCTTTGTGCCACCAGGATTCACTACTAGACTCTATTCAAGGTTTGACATCAATGAAAACCAACCCAAATAATCAATAGACTTGTCTTTACTTTCCTTCACTTATTCCTAGACCTTTCCTTTCCATGTCTAGCCTTGATTTTCCTTGCATTAAATTGCATTGCCTTGCCTTTCCATTTATTTTCCATTGACTTGCATTACCATGCGTTGCCTTGATATGTATAGCCTTGCCTTACCATGTTTAGCATTGCCATTTATAGGCCTATGTCTATGTCTAGTCAAGGTCTAGGTGTAGGTCTAGGTCTATGCCATGGCTTAGGTCATGGTCATGTTGTAAGTCTAGGTCTAGGTCATGGTCTTGCCTTGCCTTTCCATGCCTGGCCTTGCAATGTCTAGCCTTGCATTGCTTTTCCTTGCCTTTCTTTTCCTTTCCTTTCCTTTCCTTGACTTATAACTGGACCTAGACCTAGAACTAGACATAGACCATGATCTAGACCTAGACCTCAACCTAGACCTTTCCTTGCCATGTCTAGCCTTGCTTTCCCTTGCCTTTCCTTGCCATTTCCTTGCCTTGCCTTGTCATTTCCTTGCCACTGCGTTTCATTACCATGCCTTGCCTTGCCATGTCTTACCTTTCCATGTCTAGCCTTACCTAGGTCTAGGTCTAGGTATAGGAAAGGTATGGGTCTAGGTCATGGTGTAGGTGTAGGTGTAGGTGTAGGTGTAGTTCATGGTCTAGGTATAGGTCTAAGTATAGGTATAGGTCATGGTAGAGGTCCAGGTCATGGTATTTCCATGCCTTTCCATGCCTTGCCTTGCCATGTCTAGCCTTGCCATGTCTAGACTTGCATTGCCTTGACTTGCATTGCCTTCACTTAGAAATAGAACTGGACCTAGATCATGACCTGGATCTAGGCCTAGACCTAGAACTTTTATTGCCATGCCTTGTCTTTCCATGTCTAGCCTTGATTTACCTTGAATTTCCTTGCCTTTCCTTTCCTTTCCATTGCCTTACCTTTCCTTTCCATTTCCTTGCCATTACCTTGTATTATCATGCCTTGCCTTGCTATGTCTAGTTCTAGTTCTAGTTCTAGGTCTAGGTCTAGGTCTGGGTCATGGTCTAGGTCATGGTCATGGTGTAGGTCTAGTTATAGGTCATGGTATAGGTCTAGGTCATGGTATTTCCATGCCTTTCCATGCCTTTCCTTTCTATGTCTAACCTTGCATTTCCTTTCCTTGCATTGCATTCCCTTAACTTATACATAGATGTAGACCTAAACCATGACCTGGACCTAGACCTAGACCATGAAATGGACCTAGACCTTGCCTTTCCATGCATTGCCTTGCCATGTATATCATTTCCTTTACTTTCATTGCATTGCCTTGACATTTCCTTTCCATGCCTTGCCATTGCCTTTCCACTGCCTTGCATTACAATGCCTTTCCTTTCCATGTATAGCCTTGCCTTGCCATGTCTAGGTCATGGTCGTGGTGTAGGTCTAGGTCATGGTCATGGTGCAGGTCTAGGTTGGTTGCATTGGAATCAGGGCACTAAGTTACAAATAGGGGTACCCCTTCACTGTCATTACATTGGCTGAAAAATAATTTGTTGGAGGATATTCAGAACTAGGGTTTTTCTCAGTGAGGAACAATGTAATTTTTGAACAAGGGGTCCATTTTGGTGAATACTATGTTGGGAAATTGTGGGTAGCATGGTCACATGGGACTTGGAAAAAAAACATGTGAGAGCTTACAAAACTCAGTTATGTCGCTCGGTTTGGATTTTATGCCCCTAGACCAAATTGTCAAAATGTCGCTGAAAGGCTTGAGGAGGCGAGTTGAAACTCACCATAAAACTCTAACCAAGACTCAGATGGACAAACCATCAGTTGCATTGAATTCATGAAATCGAGTTACAACTAGGGGCATCCCTCAACTGTCATTCCATTGAATGCAAAACCATTTGTTAGATGATCTCCAGAACTAGGGTTTTGCTTAGTGAGACACAATGCAATTTCTGAACAAGGGGTTGATTTTGAAGAACACTGTGTCGGGAAATTTGGGTAGAGTGGTCGTGTAGGTCTTGGCTAAAAAAATGCGCTGGAGCTTATGAAACTCAATTATGTCACTCGATTTGGATTTTATGCCCCAAAACCAAATTGTCAACATGTCCTTGAATGACTTGAGGAGGTGAGTTACAACTCTCCATAAAAATATAATCGGGCCTCTGATGGATGAACCGTCAGTTGCATTGGAATCCTAACACCATGTTACAACTAGGGTTACCTCTCCATTGTAATTTCATTTCCCAGAAAACCATTTGTTGAGGATCTCCAGAACTAGGGTTTTTCTTAGTGAGACACATTGCAATTTCTAAACAAGGGGTCGATGTTGAAGAACATTGTGTATGGCGATTGTGGGTAGCATGGTCACATAGGAATAAGAGAAATAAACATGCAATAGATTACATAAATAAGTTATTCCACTCAATTTGGATTTTATGCCCCTGAACCAAATTGTCAACATGTCCTTGAATGACTTGAGGAGGCGAGTTGCAACTCACCATAAAATTCTAATTGACCCTTCGATGGAAGAAATGTCAATTGCATTGGACTTGGGGCATCAAGTTACAACTAGGGGTACCCCTCTGATGTCATTATTTTACCTAGAAAACTATTTGTTGGAGGATCTCTGGAACTAGGGTTTTGCTCAATGAGGAAAAATACAATTTTTGAACAAGGGTTCAATTTTGGTGAACACTATGTCGGGAAATTGTGGGTAGCATGGTCACGTGGGATTAGGCCAAACATACATGCATGAAGTTACATAACTTATTCCCATGCTGCTTGATTTGGATTTTATGCCCTCAGACCAAATTGTCAACACATCCCTGAATGGCTTGAGGAGGCGAGTTGGAAGTTTACATAAAAATATAATAGAGCATCGGATGGATGAACCATTGGTTGAATTGGTCTCAAGGCATCGAGTTACAACTATGGGTACCCCTCTACTGTCATTACATTTTCTGAAAAACAATGTGTTGGAGGATCTTTAGAACTAGGGTTTTTCTTAGTGAGGCATACTACAATTTCTGAACAAGGGGTCGATTTTGGTGAAAACTATGTCGGGAAATTGTGGGTAGCGTGATCATGCGAGCCTTGGCCAAATAAACATGTGAGAGTTTACATAACTCATTTATGCTGGTCGGTTTGGATTTTATGCCCCCAGACCAAATTGTCAACATGTCCCTAAATGGATTGAGGAGGCGAGTTGCAACTCGCCATAAAACTCTAACCGAGACTCAGATGGATGAATCGTCATTTGCATTGAAATACTGAAACCAAGTTATATCTAGGGGTACTCCTCCATTGTCATTCTGTTGCCTAGAAAACCATTTGTTATAGGATCTCCAGAACTAGGGTTTTGCTTAGTGAGGCATATTGCAATTTATGAACAAGGGGTAGATTTTGGTGAACATTGTGTCGGGAGATTGTGGGTAGTGTGGTCACATGGGCCTTGGAAAAATAGATTTGCAGGTTCTTACATAACTCAATTCTGCCACATTTTGGATTTTATGCCCTTGGATCAAATTTTCAACATGTCCTTCAACAACTTGAGGAGGTGAGTTGCAACTCACCATAAAAATCTGATCGAGCCTCGGATGGACGAATCGTCGGTTACATTGGACTCAAGGCACCAAGTTATAGCTAGGGATACCCCTCCATTTTCATTACATTGCTTACAAAACCGTTTGTTGGAGGATCTTTTGAACTAGGGTTTTTCTCACTCAGGGACAGTGCAATTTTTGAACAAGGAATCGATTTTGGTGAACACTATGTCAAGCGATTATGGGAAAGAAAAGGTAAGGTAATAAAATGAAAGGAAAGGAAAGGAAAGGCAAGGAAAGGAAATGCAAGGAAAATGAAGGCAAGGAAAGACTACACAAGTAAGGAAAGCAAAGCAAAGGCAAGGCTAGACATGGCAAGGTAAGTCAAGGAAAGAAAAGGCATGGGAAGACAAGCCAAGAAAGGCAAGGAAAGGTAAGGCATGGCAAGAAAAGGCAAGGCAAGGTAAGGAAAGGAAAGGTAAGGCATGGAAATACAAGGTAAGGCAATGCTAGACATGGAAATATAAGACATGGCATGGCAAGGCAAGACAAGGAAAGGGAAGGCAAGACATGGAAAGACAAGGCAAGACAAGGAAAGATGTTGATGCTCAGATCAGTCAAGACCAGAACAACAACCTCACGAGGACTTTAGTTCCCCTTCGTTTTTAGAGAGGTGGTTATCCTCTTTGGATAAAATATATATCTTTGAATATCTTGGATTAGGAAGAGTGCTAGGAAACAAACCCCAAATCTTTATTGCTTGGATATATATGAAAATGGTTCTTTAATAACCCAATATGATCTTTATGTGCAGTAAGAAGTTCTTTACAAATAAAATATTGAAGAGGAGCTTCAATATCAGAAAATATAAATACTCAATTCCATATATATAATCATCTATAGATACATTCATATCTCCTCACAAGAGAAAATAGAGAATATTTTTGATCATCTCAAAGAATTTAAAAAGAGTATTATAGTTAAAATGAAAGGAAAATTGATAGGTCAACCTAAAATATCTTATATTTAAAACTCAAAGTTACAAGATACGATCAAGATCAACCTCGAAAGTAATTCTTTGTGGAGTCTTTCTCATAAAATATATCTAACAATATACAAAATCCATTTGAAAGTCACATATATGGCTGAAAATTCTCCATGATCATATATGGAAAGTCTTGGAAGATTACAAGAAAAACACTTGAGAACTCACCCCCATGATTGTTTCAAGAATACAAACACAAAGCTTTGAGAAAACAATGTAGAAGAAGAAAAGAATGGAGAAGAATGGAAATCTTTGCTTTCTGATCAAAATATTTATTACATAATAATGGCTGGTATGTCTCTCTCTTTCTTCTTTGAATTCCCTCTCAACAATGAATTCTGGAACCCATGAAGTCTCTCTTTTCACTTTTTAAAAGAAATTCCCTTCTAACTACTTGAGTAGTTAGGGTTTTTCCTTTTTTCTCTTTGAATTCCTTTTTCTTTTTTAGTAAATCACTTTAATTAATACAAAATTGGAGTCTCATTAATGAATTTAAGTCATTGATATTCATGCTTTAAATTGGGCCCCAAAAATCTTTAATAAAATTTCTTTAAATAAACTTTTATTTTGAATAATTTTTAATTTGTTACCTCCTTTAAGATATGATTGTTTTTTAATTTTACGGTAATAATGTGGATGTTTTTATCCCTTGAAACTACTTCTAATTTGATATTCATCGTCTTATATTTCCAACGATATAAAATTTCCCCAAATCCATCACTTGGATCTCAAGATATAAGTTCGTGAAGTTGAGTTGTCATGCAAGCCCATTAAAAATGCACCTGTCTGATATTTTAATTTCTGGGGAAAATATGGAAACCTTCATCCTTTTAAACCTATACCATCATCTTCTACGTATAAATACCTTTCCAACGGTATAACGTTTTCATGATTCTAACACTTGGAGCTCAAGTTATGGCCTCCAGAAGATTAACACTCATCCACCGTTGACCAAAATTCATGGGAAAATCTGGGCCCTTGGATTAAATTTTGTCCTTCCTTAAGGAAATTTGACTTGTTCTAAGTCATTGATGAGTCAACCATTAGTATATTTCCAAGTGTCTCCAATAAAATTACACCATGTGGCATGATCTCATAGGTTGATGAATCTTCCATGCCATCCATTAATTGGCTTCCATGTGGCACAATCCTCAACTTACCATGTGTCATCACTTGATTGGTTGAAATCTGATTGATTAATGGTACACCAATACTTAATTTCCATATGGAGCGATAAAATATGAAAATTTTAAAATAATGATAAAGTGTGAGTTATTAAAATAATAATAAAATTAAAGGTGAGTAAATGAAATAACGGTAAGTAATGTTTAATGGAGAAGAAATAAGTGGGAGGAATGAGAGTATAGAAAAAGGGGGAGTGAGGGGGATTAATTTGTAGGTGGCAGAGATGAATGATGAAAAATGTGGGTAGTGGGGGTGAGGTAGGTGAGGGGGATAGGTGAGGTAAAGGGAGGTAGTTTGTAGGTGGCAGAGATAAGGGGGGTGATGTATGGTGAGATGAGGGGGGAGAGAAATGAAGGGAGTGGGGAAGGGTGAATGGGTTGGGAAGTGAGGGGGAGGTAGAGAGTTGAGTTATGGCGAGTTCGACCGAATGACTACCATAACTCAAATAAATGTTAAGTATGGAATCCATGAGGGATGAGGGGTTATGAAATGGAGAGGGGGGTATTTTGAGGGGAGTGGAAGTGAGGGGTGAGAAATGAGGGGAGTGGGGAAGGGTGAGAGGGTATGAGAGATATAAGGGGATATGGTGAGTGAGTCCTCCCCCATCATAATTTAAAATAAAACTAAGTATGGAGTGGGGGAAAGTAAGGTATAAGGGAAGACTATTAAGAGAAGAAAAAAATTCTAAGTGTGGGATGAGTATTTCGGATGCCAATGAGTTGATAAAATATAATATTTTTAAAGGTGTTGAACCCTACACATGAATATTTTCAAGGGTCTTGTACCCAAAAATTGAAGAAAACTAGGGTCTTGGACCTGAAAATTTGGATATGTCTCCAAGAAATTAGCTTTATTCCACATGGAAGAGGCACCATTTTCCACTTAAACTTTAAACCTGGATATATTGAGCATACAAAATCGGATTTCTGATATGAAAAATGCATGGCGAAGCTGAGATCGAAGGATACACTGTGGGATAAAAACTCTTCTGATAATTTTTTTTATGATCCCATAAAGTGGGAAATTGAGATGATCAACTTTTTATCAACACAAGGAAAGGTAATGCAAGGCATAGAAAGGCAAGGCTAGGCAAGCAAGGAAAGCAAAGGTAAGACAAGGCTAGACATGGCAAGGGAATTCAAGTGAGGGAAAGAAAGACAAGGCATGACAAGGTAAGGCTAGACATGGAAATTCTAGGCTAGGCAAGGAAAGGCATGGAAAGAGAATGCAAGGCATGGAAATGTAAGGCAATGAAAGGCAAGGTAAGGAAATGAAAGGCATGGGAAGGCAAGTCTAGGAAATCAAGGCAAGCAAAGGAAAGGCAAGGATAAACATGCAAAGGCAAGTCAAGGAAAGGCATGGAAAGAAAAGTAAAGGCAAGGCAATGCAAGCCAGGCCAAGCCAATCCAAGATAAGGCAAGGAAAGGCAAGGAATGGCTAGACATGACAAGGAAATACATGGCATGACAAGGATAGGCAAGGAAAGGCAAGGAAAGTCAAGGCAAGGCATGGTAAAATGAGGCAAGGAAAGACAAGGCAAGGCATGACAAGATAAGGTAAGGAAATACAAACAAAGGCAAGACAAGGCTAGACAAGCAAGGCAAGCAAATAAAAGGAAAGACTAGACATGGAAAGGAAAGTCAAGGAAAGGCATTGGAAGACAAGGAAAGGCAAGGTAAGGAAAGGAAATCCAAGAAAACACAAGGAAATGCAAGACATTACTAGAAATTACAAGACAAGACAATACAAGGCAAGACAAGGCAATGTAAGACAAGGAAAGGAAAGAAAAGGCAAGGAAAGGTTAGGTAAGCAAGGCAAACAAAGTAAAGGGAAGGCTATACATAGCAAGGCAAGTCAAAGAAATGAAAGGAAAGACAAGGCATGACAAGACAAGGAAAGGAAAGGAAAGGAAAGGCAAGCCAAGACAAGGTAAGGAAAGGAAAGGAAAGACAAGGCCTCACATGGAAAGACAAGACATGGAATGACAAGGCAAGGCAAGACAAGGCATGGAAAGGAAAGGAAAGGCAAGACAAAGTAAGGTAAGGCATAACAAGAAATGGAAAGGCAGGGCTAGGAAAGGCCAAGTATGAAAACACAAGGAAAGG
This sequence comes from Picea sitchensis, assembly GCA_010110895.2. Taxonomy (NCBI): domain Eukaryota; kingdom Viridiplantae; phylum Streptophyta; class Pinopsida; order Pinales; family Pinaceae; genus Picea; species Picea sitchensis. The sequence continues at coordinate 49,973 of SNQJ01S0108758.1, forward strand.
AAGACAAGGTAAGGATAGATAGGGAAAGGGAAGGCAAGGCATGGAAAGACAAGGCAAGGAAAAAAAATACAAGGTAAGGCAAGAAATAACAATACATGGCAAGACAAGGCTAGGAAAGGCCAAGTATGGAAACCCAAGGCAAGTTGAGGAAAGACAAGGAAATACAAGGAAAGGAAAGACCTAAAACTAGACAAAATTGATGGATTAGAGGAAGCAAATATGCACCTTGAAAAAAATGGAGTGTAAACACGTGAGTCCACTAAATGATCAAAGCATAAAACATCGATGCTAGTTATTCAAAATTTAATAGGATATTCAATGATCCTGGAAGTACGAGATTTGAGATATGATCTTAATCTGCTGAAATAAATGATTTGTTCTCCTCCAACTAGGATGATTCCATAGTTATACGTTGACCAATGGAGAGTGATACACAATCCCATCTATCAACCCAGTCCATGGATTCACAATAATCCCATTTATTACTACTACATGGACCACATAAGAAAGACAATTTTCATCTCCATATTTCAAGTGTTGCATTGTCTCATGTTCAAACTAAATGAAATCTATGAATGCCCTGGATTGTTTTTCATTCATACCAATTTGATTGATCTACATCGACCACCTCCCAAAAATATCTATGTACATGTCCTTTCCTGGTTGATTGGTCTTCCTGAGTTCTTGTTCTCTCTTCCATTATTGAAGAACACCATTCAACAATGAATTTTGCGTATTAAATGAGGGAAGTAGTTGTGAACTTCATTTCTTCCCCGCGTAATGCTATTTTGATGCATGCGCCTGCTCCATCTTGCTCCCCTTTCCTGTGCCCATAACCAAAAAAGTTTCAAATATGTGGTACCTTGATTTTTTAGTGTAACAAATGCAACCATTGAAATACATGAGCATTTTTTAGCTAGCCCGCACAACTATTTGACCAAATCCAATGTTGATCCATCTATATGTTCTTCTCATTCAGGTGATTGTAAAACAACTGAAAGCAATGTTGTACATAGGATAAGTCATGTCACCAATCATCACTTATGCATAAGTGACACTGCTTCAATATAAATATGTTTTATTCATTATTATCCGACCCATGGATATATGTGATATGGACCATCATGCTGACATACTCCGAGTGATAATATTGGCTTTGAATCTCATTTTGTTGTTGAAGGGTGTAGTTCTCAGCAAAATCAACCATTGATAAAAAATTACCAACATGAAATGTATATCTACATATTCTAAAATGCTCTTCTTTCCATTGAGACACATGGACATGTTGAACATATTTGTGTCTTTTTGAAGAAGTCCTTGATGAAGTCACATACTCGTACCTGGGAAGTGACCAATTGTATCTTTTTTCTTCCCCCCCCCCCCANATATCATACATCACATATTTAAATCTTTACAAGTCAACCTCCTTCCTCACCAATTCATACTCATCGCTCAAATGGATTCACTTTCTCAGTAATTCCATTCCACCGCACCTGGGGCTTGTCCCATTTAAGCAATATTTTTTATAGAATGTACAACCCTCTAGCCTTGTACACAAGATGTTGTGAATAAAGTCTCTAGATGATGACCGTGACAATATAACTGAACATTCATGCACAAGGGTGTTATGCAATACACAATATATGTGTGTGTGTGTGTGTGCATGTGTCATAATAATAACCATAATAAATGTGATATCTATAACAACATGTGTTAAAAATTGTGTTTATTCAAACATACCAAGGCTTGTATTTATGTATAGATCTTTGAACCAAGTTAAGTGCACTATGTATAGTCTTGAATATCTCATACAATTCTGTTTGTTTCATCTCAAGAAAGTGTTTAATGTGGGGTTCATGGTCCATAGATACCCATCTCAATTTTAGTAAATCTTTTTGGTTGGAAGAAGGCCTAGTGTTCTCATGCTAGAAACCATGTACTAGTCCCTTAACTGCTCCAATTAACTTCATGTCATAATGAGGTAGCCTACCAATGAAGACCCAAAAAATTGTTTGGCCACTTGTGTCAAGGCTATCTCATGTATTAGAATACTCCCTAATGGTTTTGATATTTCATGTAAGGTAGCTAGAGAGGTAGTGGGGGAGCCCAGAGGGCCCATAGTGATAATAGTGAAGACCATTCAATGTAAGGTGGACTAGGTCCACTATATTATTAAATAAGGCCAACTATGGTAGTTAGATATAATAAATGGGTAGTTAGATATAATAAATGTAATAGGACTTCTTATAAGGTGTGAATGTATCAAGCATTTCTTGAGTGCTATCCTTCCTTAAGGATTAATATATGGTGTTATCCTTCCTTAAGGATTAATATATGGTGTTACCCTACCTCAAGGGTTTTCTCTATTTCTTGTGTTCAATATTTTTGTGAATGGTTTGGATTAATATTATTGATATTATGGATACATTTTGAGATTTATATTCACATATATTCAGGTACTTAACAAGTGGTATCAGAGCACTTTCCTTGGCAGACATTGTGGACAAATATTTTTTATTTTTGTAGATTTTTCGAGAAGAAAAAAGAGGGCCGTGACATTACAGAAATGTTTGGTATATTTTTATGAAAAATTTGCAGAAACATGTTGTATATATGAGTTCCTCTCATAAAAAAACCCAATTTGAAAAAAAAAATCGTCCAAAACGGAGTTCGGGAAGTTAAGATATTGAAGTTTTAAACTCTGCAATTTTTCAGGGTTTTTTCCACAGAAGACAACGCATTTTTT
>SNQJ01S0108759.1:0-22617 GCA_010110895.2 Picea sitchensis
CCTCATCCCAGCCTTCGACACCACCCACACCCATGGCCAACCAGAACAATCCCGCCATACCTTGGCTTGACCAAGATGCAGTGGCCATACCTGGGCCTTAGCATCCCTTACCCAAACACCCAGAGAAGTGGCTCCCTAAATTTGACCCGGACTCTAAACAGATTGTCGAAGATCACATCAAAAATTTTATGTTATCCATTAGACTCGGTAGTGTCGAGCACAAAGACATAGTCTATAGATTGTTTCCCTACACCTTTGAGGGAAATGCCTCTACCTGGTACTTTGCCCAACAACCCCATACCATCGTGTCATGGGAGAAGTTTGAATCCTGTTTTCTTGAGAAGTTTGGAGACGACAAGTCCCCAGAAGTTCTAGTCATGGATATTTCTAGTTTAAGAATGAACCCCAAAGAGAAAATCAAAGACTTTAATCAAATATTCTTAACACTAAAGAACTAAATCCCTACGGATTCGATGCCTGCCGAGAATCTTATCATAACATATTATACGAAAGCCTTACATCAAAGCATAGCCATTTGGGTAAAGAGATCTAAGAAAGCCACACTGTTAGAGGCCAGTCAGATCGAGAAAGACATCCTCAGCTTAAAATACACTACTAGCAACGAAATAGAGACTAGTTCATCTTCCAAAAAGAAAATCGAAATCCTCCCTAGACTTGCCCAAAACAAAACACAACCTGAAAGCTCAGATTTAGAAAACTTACAGAAAGTTGTTCAAAAACTGTCCAATCAAGTTATAGATTTGAAAAGGACGGCTGAAGAAGCTTCTTCGATCAAAGGGCCTTACAAACCCCCGTTTAGGAAGCCTTTTCCCACCAACCGACCTAATTCAAATATTGAAGGCCTAAATCTAGAAAGCTTGCAATTCGCTATTCAAACGATTCTAGAAGCACAAGATAACTTGATGCCTCCTGAGATCCCTGAGGAGGTAGCTGAACAAGAGACAGTAGAAGAAGATGAATCCTCTCCAAACATTTTTGGACATTTCTCGGATAGTATTTTTCAAGCTAATTTCGAGACAGTACATCCTTACAATACTAGGAGTAAGACAACAAACAAGCCTTCTTCTGAAAACACTACGACTTTACCCCCAAAATAGTCTAAACCAACTGAGACTAAACAGAATTATGTAAACCCAAGCTTAGATTATGATTTGGTTGAAGATCTAAAAAAGTTAAGGGCTAACATTTATGTTTATGAATTATTAAAATTCTCGTTTCTGCTACAAAAAATGCTACAAAATATCGTAGAGAACAACAAAAATGGAAATCCAAGAAGTAACAAATGTTTTCAGAACAACCCCAAAGTTCCTCAGAAGGCTTCCGCCAAGAATACTTCTGATTCTCACGAGAAAAGAGACCTTCCTGTAAATAATGTAACAAATGTAGATAAATTAGTTTTAGAGGTTGCAAGTAAAAAGCAACAAGCTTCCACCATTAGTACTCGCAGAAATGTCCCTCCATTTTTGTTAACTTTTGAAATCTTCAATAGGAATGTGCACAATTGTATGGTAGATTCAGGAGCGTCATCCAACGTAATGCCATGGTCTGTGTGTCAGAAGATTAATGTTGAAGTTCAACCATCCACCTTGAAGATCATCGAGCTTGATCGAACTAGTGTTAAAGTTATAGGTGAATTAAGAAATGTGATTATAAGATTTTGGTCTAACCCTAAAGTTAATCAAGTGATAGATATTATTGTTTTAGATATTCCAAAAGTTTATGGTTTGTTTTTAAGAAGAGACTGGTCAGAACAGCTACATGGCTATTTCGCGATAGATTGGTCCCACTTGTGGTTTCCAGAGAATGGAAATCCCAATAGAATCAAGGTAAATCATGAACGTTACCTAAAGTTCACAGTGACTGATTTAAACGATCCCAATGAGCCATTTACACCTTCTGCCGATTCACCCGAAATACAAGGGATGGATACCTTTTTCAGCAATTTCATGGCTGAAACTTCCGCTATCACTAATCCTGAAGAATAGTCTGAAATTTTGACATATATGCAGCCAACAGCTTCTACCCAATGGTCACATGCACCCGACAAAAATCAAATATGGTCTCTTTACTTTGACGGGTCAAAATCCAAGGAAGGAGCCGGTGCAGGTTGCGTGATTATCGATCCAGCAGGTAACAAAACCCTGATTGCATGTAGGTTAGAGTTTGAATGTACAAACAACACAGCATAATATGAGGCTTTGTTGCAAGGCCTCAGGAAAGCATTAGATATGAATGTTCAAAATTTGACTGTCTTTGGTGATTTGGAAATTGTGGTTAGACAGGTAAAAATTTATATCCATTGTTTATCTCTACACCTTAAAAGCTACCAATCTGAGGTATGGAATTTGATGAATAAGTTTTCTGCATTTAACATAAATTCTATTCCTATATTGAATAATTCGGAAGCCGACTTGTTAGCTAATGTAGCTTCGAAACTCTTTCCTGCAGAAGGCTTGTCCCCGAATGCATTCTCCGTCGAACTGTTGTTCAGACCATCCATCCCCGAAAACATCACGAATTGGAGAGTCTTCGACGACGATCAACAAATTATAAGCTTCCTGCATATGGAAGAAACTTTCCAGGGATCAGTGATCGACGAAGGTACTCATGACGAAAATATTCGTGACTTCACGGTAATACCAGATCCGAGATCTCCTGAATCTTCATCGGACATGGTAAATTCTATCCCTAAATCCGTAGTTAGATTAGAAAAATTTTATGATCTTCAGGACAAGTTCAAAAAATCAGTGAACTGTAAAATGAATAGTTCCTCTTTAACGCATGAAAAAGTAACCGTGGGAACTAAAGACAATCCACAGTGCATTAATTTAGGGGTGGGATGTTCTAAACAAGAAAAAGCAGCGTTTATTAAATTGTTTAAAGAATTCAAAGATGTTTTTGCTTGGAAGTACGACGACCTAAGAACCTTTGATCCTAACATCATACAACACGTCATCCTTATGAAACCCCAAACCTTACCTTTTCAACAAAAGTTAAGGAAAATGCATCCAAAACTCAAACCAACTGTTAAGAAGGAATTAAATAAACTCCTGAATGCTAAGATAATCTTCCCAGTTAGGCACACGCAATGGGTCTCTAATCGTGTCCCTGTCCGGAAGAAGAGTGGTGAAATCTGACTATGTGTTGATTTCTGAAATCTTAATCGAGCGTCTGATAAAGACAACTACCCTGTCCCACCCATGGAACAGATCCTTCAACAGGTATCTGGTTCTGAAAGATTATCCTTATTGGATGGATTTTCAGGGTATAACCAAGTCCTGATGTCCCCTCCAGACCAACTTAAAACCACCTTCCGCACTCCATGGGGCACCTACGCTTATAGGAAAATGACCTTTGGACTCATAAATGTTGGTGCCACTTTCCAGAGAGTGATGGACATTTCTTTCCGAGGCTTAATCAATCAATCTGTCATAGTTTACCTGGATGACATTACTATCTTCTCGAAAAACAAAGCTGATCATCTAGCTCATTTAATATTCGTTATACAACGATGTCATAAGTACGACATTTCTTTGAATCCTAAAAAATATATCTTCACAGTAGAACAAGGTAAGCTCTTAGGATTTATTGTATCAAGTGAAGGGATGATTATCGACCCTGAAATAACTCAAGTCATTTCGAAACTTCCCCCTCCCTCGTCAAAAAAGGCTATGCAATATTTCTTAGGTCAGATAAACTTTGTCAGGAGATTCGTCCCCAATTTTTCAGAAATGGTGAGACCATTACAAAACCTAATAAAAACGGACATACAATACCATTGGTGTCCCTTAGAAAACCAAGATTTTAATTCAATAAAAAAGGCCATAATAGATGCTCCTTCTCTGATGAGCCCCGACTTTTCGCAAGACTTCACTCTCTACACATTCACTTCTGACCGCTCTTACGCCATTGTCCTAACTCAAAAGAACTTTGATAACAATGAAGTCCAAATTGCCTTTATGAGCTCAGCCTTCAAAGGCGCAGAACTTAATTACCCAGTAGTAGATCAGCAAGCCTATATTGTTTTTAAAGCAGTAAAGCACTTCCGATCTTATCTTTTGAAATCTAGGACAAAAATCATTGTCCCTTACCCGACCGTTAGAAATTTGTTAGTACAGAAAGAACTAGGCGAAAAGAGGGAAAATTGGGTCACATCCTTACAAGAGTATGACATAGAAGTCACCCCAGCACAAATAGTGAGAGGTCAAGGGTTATGAAAGTTAGTCGCTGACTCAGCTGCAGGAAAGCACTACCAAAATTTAATTTGTTGTGCACAAAACCCTGTTAGTCCCTGGTATGATGATATAAAATTTTGTCTTGAACATGGGTCAGCTCCCCGTCACCTGGATCCCACTAAAAGAAGAATGATAAGATTAAAATCTGCTTCCTTTCAGTTGATTAATGGTATTTTGTTTCGTCAAAATTTTGATGGAGTACTAATGCGTTGTCTTGAGAAAGATGAAGTAGAAAAGGTCTTATTGGAATCGCACGCAAGAGAAGCTGGTGGGAATTTTGGTGGAGATACCACTGCCCATAAAGTATTAAGAGCAGGTTACTACTGGCCCACACTCTTTAAAGATGCTCATGCTTTTTGTCGCAAGTGTGTAATTTGTCAAAAAGCATCCGGACAGATACAGAAACCATCCTTCCCTCTGCAACTCGTTTTAGTAGACTCCCCTTTTCAGCAATGGGGTCTTGATATTATAGGCCCGATCAATCCTCCATCCTCACAGTAGCATAAGTTTATCATAACAGACATGGATTACTTCACCAGGTGGTCTGAAACTACTCCATTAAAAGCTGTAAATACCAGTCAGGTAATAGCCTTTTTGAATTCAAATATTATTACTCGTTTTAGTATCCCTGACTGCCTGGTATTTGATAACGCTTCCTATTTTTCGTCTCTTGAGATGAGTGATTTCACTCTAGAAAAAGGAATTAAACTAAAATATTCTGACATCTATTACCCTCAAGGCAACGGATTGGCAGAATCAACTAATAAAAATCTGATCAAAATAATCAAGAGAATAGTATCTGAAAACCATAAAAATTGGCATAATGCACTGTTAAACGCAATCTGGGCTGATAGAGTGACTCCAAAAACTACTGTGGGTAAATCACCCTTCTTTCTCATTTACGACAGAGAGGCAATTTTTCCACCACATATTCTCCTTCCCTCTTTGTAGCTATCACAGAAAATACAAGAAGAGGATTGTCCTCCTTTGGAGAATCGAATTAACGCATTTTTAAAATTAGAAGAAGTGAGGGCTCAAGGGAAACGAAAATTGGATCAGCATCAACTCATGCTTAAAAGCTGGTTTGATTCCAATTATACCTCTGACATAAATTTTGAAGTGGGTGACCTTGTCCTGAAATGGAACAAACCACATGAGGGAAAGGGAGAGCATACAAAGTTTCAGAACTTATGGCTAGGACCGTTTTTGATTGCTGAGAAATTGGGTCCCAACTCCTTCCGATTACAGAGTCTAGAGGGACAGCCCGACACCTATCTAGTGAATGGTTAAGCTTGAAAAAGGTATTTCACCTGATGAAAATCCCGTGTACATTGTGTAAATATTTTTGTTTTTCTTTGCTTTTTTGCTTTGATTCTTCCCTTATGCTTACCAGTTTTTATTTTGAAACACACATACCTGCATCGTGTATTGTTTCAGTCAAAGAGAACAGAAAACTTTCTCCTCTGAAATGACTGCTAAAGATTGTTAAAACATCAATGATATTTTTTGAGATTCGCAGCCATGTTAAAGAAAGCTTGTTGTTTGAAAGCTTTTCTTGATTTCAATCTGTAACTGAAGCTTTCACGATCATCCATAAAAATTTCTTCTTACGCTATCCCTATTCCTTAAGAGAACAACTCAGAGATGTCTCCCTACCTTCGAAGGTCGGTTTATAAACAAACTATCTCTAGATCTTAATGAAGGATAGTTAAAAATTCTCTCAAGGTCTGTATTTTATTAAAATATGTCCAAAATATCAGGATTTTCAGCATCACCCTACTCGATTAAATATCTTTAAAACTAAATAAATCTTTAGAGAGCTGTGGGAAGTGCTTGTATACCCGTCGGGATATTGAACAGGTCTGCTGGCAGTGGGTAAATGCATGCATGACACCAAGATAACTTCGCTGGGGTACTGAACAGGCCCGCTGGCAGCGAAGCAATGTCAGGTATACGAAAATTCTCAGATATGAAATCTTTTGACCTTAAATATCCTTCATTCTGATTCGGAACTTCTTGGCAGGATACAGATATCAGAGTGGGTTAAATGACATCCCTATCGAAGCTATGGATGCCTGCTGGCAGCAGCAACTCTGTCAACAGTATTGGAGATTTTAACCTTGACATCGTGACTCTCTTTTGTTAAGATTGTCATCATTTTTCATCTTTTAAAATAACAAGCAATCTGAAAATGGAATTTTTTATGATCGATAATGATGTTCAAACAGTTTCTTGGTTGTTTTCGAGTTGGATTTTTTCTGATTATCCTAATATGGACTTGTTTGTTTGGCAGAGATAACTGCTTCTACCAGTGTGTCACCATTGTTGGCAACCATATTAATCTCTATTTTTACAAGCTGCCTACACAGGGTTTTTAAATTCTCATTACTCGTCGCAACCTTTCTCATTAAACGACACCATTATCCTTCGCTTTCTGCATACCTACTTTTCGATTTTGTTTTCACGACTGCAAGCGTGAAAACCCACAGTTGGAATTCATGTTTGATTACATCAAAGGGTTAATGTTCATTTGGTTTATCATTTATTTGTCTTATTTTATCATGAACATGGTTGTTTACATGGTTATCACCCCTTGGTCTTGAAAACACCCTGGTAACATATGTATCAAACCACCACTCATTTAGCATTTGACTATTGTTAATATGGTTTTGATTTATAAAATCTTTGATGCAATGGTGTATTCGACATATTGATTTTTTTTTATCAAATCGTGCATATGCAATTGTTTATTTGACATTTCGATCGAATTTTTGGATATGCATATGATGGTTTTTAACTGTTATGATTTTTTATGTACCATTACACTGAGGTGTCTTTCCAAGTACAGCCTGATATGATGTTCTTGCATGGCCTCGATCTACACCACTATCCTCGCACGCATAGCATTAACACTCCTTCTTAGCATTTCGAGATGCCTTTGCATTGTGTTGGGGAAGCTCGGGGAAAATGGCTCTATTTCTGTTCTGTCAAACCCTATCACCAAATCCCCTATTGTTTTCTTGTTGTTAGCTATGGCTCCTGTAGTGAGAATTGAACCCAATGGTGTCCAGACTTTGTTATTGTTTGATAATGCCCGAGAAGACTTAGAGAGGAATGGTTGGCAGGTCTTTGTTGAGAAGTTCGAGGGTTTTAATTTAGCAGTTGCTCAACAATTTGCGCTAATGTTTGATGGTTTCAAAGCTAAAATTCGAGATGTCCAGCTTGAGTTAAACAAATATTTCATTAGCTCAGCCACCAGTCTATTAGTTGTGGGACAAAAGTGGTTTAAAAACTCAAAGGTTGCGGAGGTTCCCTGGTCACTGTTTTTTACCTCAAGGAAGATTACCAGTTGCGACAAAGGTATGCCCGTTATAGCTCTAAAACCTAGATGGCATGATCTGTTAGCTATTGTCAAGCAGTTCGTTACCTGTGAGGGTAGATATGGTTTGGTTTTCTTATATCACTTGAGGTTGCTCATGAGTTTTATCGATTTTTCCCTAAACATGCCCTATGTTCTCCTCCGAAGTTTATACAAAATGGCAAAGCGTTTTAATAGGAAGAAATCCTATTCCATCCTGTTCCACCACTGTTTGATTAAAATTATTATGGTTCATCAGTTGAAGTTAAATGATGATTGTTGGGACGCCTTCCTGTTAAGGAATGGTTTTACTAGCACTGAAATAGGACAGGTTGACAAGTCTATCATTACAGAAACCCTCGTCCAGCCTGCCATCCCTCCTCCTTGGCTCTTGCCCTCTGTGGAACCCTCGACCTACCCGGACACTACCCAACCCGACACTCTACCTGATTCGTATCCCAAAGGTGGTGGTAACTCTGTTAAAAATTCTGCAAAGAAAAAGTGTAAAGATAATAGTGATATCAATTACAAGGGTAAAAGGGATATGAATTGGGTTTCACGATGTGCCCGAAATAAACCTAAGGAAAATGCAGACCAAAACCCAATTCTATTAAGCGAGGATTTCGATTCAGAAATTGAACGGTTTCTAACTGAAGAATATCCATATTTGTATGGACTTTGCTCTGGTAAACCCTATGATTATTTGACGAACCTTCAACTGTGTCTTAAAGACAACCCCGAATTCATCAAACTCAAAAAAGAACTTACAAGTCAAATGGAAAATTCCCCACCTGTTAATACACAGTCTATTCGGCCGCAATGCAACGAATGTTAGTCATGGCTCGATAGGTATTACAGAGATGTGCCTTTGCTTCAGTCTCGGATCAAGTATTTGGAGGACCAGGTGAATGTGCTAACAAAAGAGAACGACAGACTGCAAAACGTAGCTCAAACCAATGATAAAAGACAAAAAACCACAGGGTCTGTAGTTTTTAAGAACGTGGAAGCGGCAATTGCCATTGTGAATTCGAAAATTGCTTGATTAAAACGAATCCCTGAATCTGAGGTATGGTGTTTTAAAAATAATTTTAGGATGATTTTGTCTTTGTTTTTAATTAGAATACATGATTTGTTTGCTCAAATTACATCTAGTTTGCTTTGATTGATTTAATAAAACACGATTCTAGTTATAATTATAACTAGCTACAGAATCGTGAGATTCTGTAGCTAGTTACTAAAATTTGAATTCTCTATTTTTACAACTAAAATGCAATCTGAAATCCTTTATTCTTGTGGTTTTACAGGTACATATGATTTCTAAAGAAGATTTGAATCACTAGCGGCATCTCTCAACATGCTATTTCTTTATGTGGTTTTAGAATAGGCTGTTAGTTTTTATAACAATGAGAATCTGGGAGGTTGTATCCCCCACAATTTTTGGAACAAATTTGATGATTTCCACAGGAAATGTTTTGATCTTGTGGCATTTATAAATGTATTGTTTTGTAAACTAAGAACCATCACTGCCTGAGAGAAGAAACTATGGATTTATGATTGACAGACTTGAATGGAAGTTGATGTTGGTACATCTTTAGCTTCGATATATCATATTTTTGTTCAAGTTTTTGGTCATTTTGATTTGTAATTAAATTGTGACTACTTTAGATATCATGGTTTATTACAGATTGATGTGATGGAATTTATATGATGTCCATGTTTTATGTCTCTCATATTATATCCAGCAATTATTCTGTTCAAATTTGATGATTAGAAGGTTAATCTTCTTCATTCAATGAGCAGTTACATGCAAATTTTTACAGCCAGATTTATCTTAATGTGATCATTTGTCAAATTATAAATTGTTGTTGCTACATCTCTTACTTTTTCTTTCATTAGAATCCAAGTGTTACTGCTTCGCGTTTACGAGAAGCATTGGTAAGATCTGGTGCGAGTTGGCCTCATCAAACAACAAAGTTAGATGCTATGCACAGGACGAATAGGAGATGCGATTATAGGTTAGTTTGTTAGTGTTATTTCATTAGTTTAATTAATATATAAATTTCTTGTAATCTAAACACATTTTACTGTTCATCTCTGTTTTCAATTACACAGTTTCCTATTGCATTTTTTGTTTATAAAAGTTTTAAAAAATCAAAAAAGACTGAATGATAGTATTGTTGTCATCAATCAATTCATATATGATTTTCACAGATTTCAATCAAAATTTGCATTCTGTAAATATTATACATATATTAGAGATATAATCATATCGATACACTGTACATATAATAAGTAGAACTACTATTTTATAAATATTAGTTAGTAAACTGTGAATATATTTTAGATTTGTATATAGTTTTCAGCAGTTGTTTTTCATTTAGTTAGTTTCTTTAGTTTTGATTTTTTTTTACTTTCTTAGGACTTAGATCAGCTAACGAAGTTGATAAAACCGTCGGAGTGGATTAATCCAAATGGATTGGGTTAAATAGACAACCCTGAACCGAATTCACTCCTCTAGTTGACGAGTGGTCAATTTCGCACGTCAACAGAATGAAATAATACAAGATTTTAATCTCAGGTTCAATAAAACCTTGAGTAAAATTCTAGAAGATAAAATACCAAATGACCCAGTCATACTTAGTTGTTATAAGAATGCAACGCCCCCAAATGTGAAATATGATATCAAAACATCCCAGATGGATACCTTGGAGGAAGAAATGACTAAATCCACAGAGATGGAAGAAATTATGATTGAAACGAGTGTTGACCCCAAAATTATATTGGGAAAATTACAAAGGCGGTTGGGAGGATTAGGTATTGACAATCAAGAAGCCTCAAGTTCAAGAAAGAATCAAGAATTCAAGCCATGATGGGCTCAAAATCAAACAATTGGAGGAGGATTTTTCAAGGGAACCATACCATATGTGAAGGTAGACCCTGTGGTGGCACAAGAAACTAAGCAAATAATTGAAATTGCACGAATGAATAGAAATATCAAGAAAATTCAGAACAACATAACCAGACTAAGAAGGGGGGATAATTATGTGGAAAATCTGAGAATTTTGGTCCCAGAGAAGAGAAGGAACCCTCCCCAAGGAAACAAAGTGAGGTTTGAAAACATGGATAATCTGAAAAGACCAAGGGCTCCCAAGAAGCCTACTCCCAATGCAATTGTTCTAGATGATGTATATGATGAGAAAATGGTTGAGAAAGAGAACTATTATTCACCTGATTAAAGTTATGAAACTGTACAGATGGACGGATGCGAGACATCCATGTATATATTTGAAGAAGGAGACAATGACCCCAACTCACAAGAAAACGTCACCCAGGCAAGAGGATTTGTAAATAGATCCAAGAATAAGAAGGATTCCAAAAAATAAAACCAAAAAGATAAATAAAAAAAGGATGAGAAAAGAGAAAATGAGAAAACGACAGATAGTGTTGGAAATAAGAAGCAACACCTGATGTCGAACTCCCATCATATGACATACAATGTTGTAGAGGACTTAAGCAAATTAAGGATAACTCTACCTTTTATAGAAGTGGTGAATATTCCCCAAAAAAGGGAAAACATTTTGAGATTGTTGGATGAACCATCTGAAAAAACAGAGGTTGTTGTTACCAGTCTAAAACAAAGCCAGAACCATTCAACCTCAAAGTTGAGAGGTAACATTTATCCCTTTTACATTTCAATTGAAAATCATGATGTCACACTTCATAATTGTTTAGTTGACACTAGCACAACCAATAATATCATGCCACTAGCAGTCATGGAGGCATTGGGAATGAGTTGTACCAAATATTACGAGACTGGTGAAAGTATATATGAAATTTATTCTAGAAAAGTACCAGCTTATGGAGAAATCAAGGAATTTTATGCTTGGATAATGGTGCCCCCCATATCATTACAGTTTTCAATATTATTATGGCAGACCTTCCTCCGACATATAAAGTTGTGTTGGGAAGAGATTGGTCATCCATTATTGGGGGATATATAATGAATGATGGAAGTTGCATGTTGTTTCTAGGAAAAGAAGGAGCAATGATTAAGGTGCCCCATGAACTCAGGAAACCCTTCTCTTTCAAAAATAAAGATAATGAGTTAATGGAAGATTATATAGACGTCGGGATTGGAAATTATGCTATCCTAGACATGGAACATAGTGAAAGCCTAGAGAAAGTGCAAGAAATGGAGAATCAAGAGTATATGTTTGAAGGTTAATGGAGGATGTCATTTGATGAAGCTTATTCAAGCTCCGGGAGTGGAGATGGAATTGTCCTTGTAAGTATAGAAAATAGTGTGCATCCACATGCTATCAGACTTGAATTTGCATGTACTAATAATGGCAAAGTATGAATCTTTGATTCAGGGAATGATTATTTCACAGGAAATGAAGATAGAACAACTGATTGTGATTGGTGAATATGAGTTGGTGATTAATCAGGTCACCCAGAGGTATAAAATCAAGAAGGAAAGACTCAAGTTATATTTCAAAAGAGTTAACGAATTGATGGAATATTTCAGTTCTTTCAACATTTCCTTCATTCCAAGGGACAAGAATCAGAAGGAAGATTCATTGACTTTGATGGCCTCATTGTCAAACCCAGATGATGTACAAAGAAAAAAATATTTTCAAGTAGAAAGAGTATTTTGACCCTATGTACATGATAACCTAGAGTATTTGCAAGTGTTTGAGAATGATGAACAGTTGGAAAAAAATATGTTGAATGATTATGATAATGAAGAAAATCACATGTATGTTGTCTCGAAAGACTGTATTAGATCTTAGTCTCGTTTTATGAAAGATGATCATGCAAAGAGTCTCCTGGAAGAAATTTCACTTTGAAAAGTGAAAGAAACAAGGAAATTCATTATTGGATCTGACAGTTCCCCAAAATATGTCAACTTGGGAGTTTATTGTACTATTGAGGAAGTTGTTCAATATGTAGCTTTGTTTAAAGAATAACTTGATGTGTTCACATGGACCTATGCGTTGATATTATGGTAGATACGGGAGGTATTTACCTCCACATGTAAACCTAACAAGAATAGAATATTTCGAGAAGCAAGAAGACACCCTAATTGATTGGTTAATAACCCTAGAAGACAAGTCAGCTCCAGGGAATGACTTGTATTAGGTTATTAGCCTCCAAGAGAAGAAGTCGACTAAAGGAAATAATATATACTAAAGAATTAGTACCTAGAATGAGAAGTCGGCACAGGAAGTTTGCTAGATTTAGTATAAATACAGGAGGCCAGTCTTCATTTTGGAAGGCTTTCTCAGAACTATAGAAGCATCACTTGTGTGCACTGCAGTTGACCAATTTGTGCACAAATCCAGAGGAGAGATATAGTTGCAGCTGTTGTAGCTAGCAAATTTCGGTTTTGGCTTGGACTCTCTCTTGGTTATGGTTTGGAATCTCTTATCAGCTCTTTCTTGGTTTTTTATCCTTGGAGAAAGGTGTTCCACCCTTTGTTTGGCTATCTACCCTAGGGTTTTCTTCCAAAATGATTCTCTGTTCAGGTTAAGGTGCTCAGATGGTGGCTTCGGCCTATTCTTGGGTGACAATAGTGATATTTTCTATGCTAAAATGAGCACAATCCATCATATTCTAATAGGTTATGGGACCACACCTCCTTCATTCAGTCTAACCACTGGAAGGGAACTTATCCATAAGGATACTAAGCTCATTGAAGAACTACCACTAGGGTTACTAGCAGGTGCAGTTGCAGAAACCCTAACCTTCTCGTTGAGGAAACTTAAGTGAATGGATTGACCTAATTTCCAGATAGACCAGTGGGCCCTATCCTAGCGCATCTCTTGGTAATCTCAGCAAGCCAAGACGTCAAGCTTGATTTTTTGGTCAAATCTAGGGTTGACCAAGTCAAAGCATCCATGACTTACTCTATAAAGTTAGAAAACAAGTTAGATGGAGCTTCTAACTTCAGAGCATGGAACACAAGGATTGAACTCATCCTTTCCAAGAATAAAGTGCTAGATATCGTGAAAGGAAAGATCATGGAACCAGAGTTTGAAGAAGGAAAAGAGAAGGAACCGCATAATGTTGCAGTTATGGAGAAGTTCAAAGACACTGACATCAATGCCATGACTATCATAGTGGACTATATAAAATACCACTTGATACCCTACATCTCCCATCTTGACTCATCGAAGAAGATGTACAATGCCCTAACAAACCTCTTCTCAGTCAGAAACATTGGACAAGCAATGAGTCTAAAGAATGAGCTATGTGACATGAAGATGAATGATGATGTGTTGACGGGCGAAATTGACCATCCGTCAACTGAGAGAGTGGAACCGGTCCGGGGTTGTCTAATAACCCAAGTCGTTTGGGATGAACCACCCTGACGGGTTTAGCGGCTCCGTTGGCCGATCTAAGGTCCTAAGAAAACAAAAGAAAACTAATCTAAACTAACTAATCTAACTAAAACTATATAAAACAATCTAAACTAACTAATAAATAAAACTAACTAATATACTAATCTAATTAAAACTAACTACTAAACAAACTAAACTAAAACTAAAATAAACTAAACTACTCTAACTATTCTATATCTAATCTACTAATTACTATTACACTAACTCTAATCAACTATCTAACTGCTAATTGCAATACAGCTTATTCACAAAATATACAATATTGACAATTTACAGATTTGAATAAAACCTGCAAAACTCATGAATATTCTGCCCTAAGACAACAAAAGATATTTTTTTTTATTTTTATAATTTTATGAACAAGAAATAAAACAGAAAAAATAAATAAACTAAGACACTAATCTAAACTACAAATATATATGATTAAACTACCTGAATTATAATAAACAAATTAACAAAAATAAATTACAAACTAACCTGGAAAAACGCTCTAGATTTGCCCTGTGTATGATGATTGTGCTCGCAGATCGGAGGAAGGAAACTCGCAGTGAATAATCCATAAGATTTTCATAAAAGATAGTTGCAATGCTCTTTAAGTTTGTTTACAGGAAAAACAAGACAAAAAAAATCATAACAATTATATGATTTATAAATCTCTGCAATAAGGTAAACCTGTTATGCAAAAACTTATACTTAATAATTCAATTGATGAAGAAGAGAAATTTGTCGTTCACAAACTGAATCAAGTAATTGCTATGTTTTTAAATACGGGAAGAAATCAGATATGGATTGTATTAATTAAATCATATCATTTGCAAAAGACTAAGATAGCTAAAGTAGTCATTAACCAAATGCAAATTGATAACATAAACATGAAACAAAGGATTGATATTATGAAAAGCGAAAGTTGTAGCAGAACATCAATTCTGTCTCAGTTTGTATTAGAGATCCATATCCTTGTTCTCCCACGAATGAGTATGATCCTTATTACAAAAAATAATAAGTATTTAAAGGTTTTCCACAGGGTAAAACCTCCCTGTGGAAGCTATAAAACAGTTTACATGAAATTTGGGAGATATCCCAAAGTTGCCTAGACTAGGAAACTAAAATAAAACTAAAACATCCAAATATCCTCTAAACTGTCCATCAAATCCCATGCAATTCGAATTCACCTGAAAAGGACCAAAAATGAACAAATTAGAAGGATATTGTATTAATAAATGATAGAAAATTTAATTCTGTAGACTAGCTACAGAATCCTCTGATTCTGTAGCTAGTCTAAATAAAGATACAGAATCAGCATTGAAATTAATCGAAAATCTTTTTTTTTTTTAAATTCCATTCAATTGACATCCAATAATTATTTTAGAACAAATCATAAATTGAAATCGTTATTCCATTATGAACTCAAACAGGATCCACATCATTTAACCGAATACAGAGATAGGAGTACTCTGTTTCGGTTATTGTCATAAGTCGGGTAAATGAAAACATATGGAACAACATCGTAATCATTTCTCAACAAATCGAATCCATCAATTATGAGATCATTTTGATATTCAATTGAAAACAAATCGCAAACACTTCGTTATACCTTTCTTATCAACAGGAGGAATAATCGAATCGAACAGGATTATTTTCAAATCACGATAACTGTATAGCAAGCGATTTAGGCTGTGAGCGAATTCAAACCATAACTGACTCATAACAAAATTGTAAAAGGATTAATCAAACAGAGTTCGTTATAGATATCCGATCATTTGTTTTTATAAAATGATTGACCTTGACCAAGATCATTTCATCCAAACGAATCGTAACTGGATTTGGTAAAAATAACACAGTCAATCAATTCGTTTCAAAACCAAGAGAATCCAACAGTTGTGAAATCGATTATAATCAAAACAAATGGCAAGCAACTATTACGCTTCCTTGTCAACAGGATCATTCCAATCGTTATGACTGAGTTGACACAGTAAACGGTTCACGCCACGAATAAATCAATTCAAACCGGCTCGAAAATCAATTTAAATAAATTCATAACAGGCTCGAACGATTGGCAATAAAATCCATAATTTGTTATGGAAAATTGGGCAAACAGGATTGATTGACTTTGATCAAAACGAAATCGTTCCAATCAAACAAATCAATTGGTTGGGTTTTAGCATAGTTGTCACGAATCGAATCCATTCCATGATTCGGGCACACCTGCACAGACTTAAATGAACATATTGTTTTTATAAAAACAGAGTAGTTCATTTCCCAAATTAAAATCGAACAGAGCATATCGTAACAACCAAACTCAATCAAATCGTTTACCAACCATAGCATATGGATCATAACAAAATCAAATCCGAACATAACTATGGTCTAAACTGAGTATGAAAAATTCTCTTTTCAAATCGGATACAAACCAATCCAGTCGAAGAGAAACTATTAATTTTGTCAACTTAATAAGGAAAAACAATCAATCAAATCCAAACGCAGACTACTCAAATCCAATCAAAATCTATTGATTGCTATACTAGGAATGATCAGATCGAATCAAGATTTATTTTTATTCGAAGCAAAGCCATATATAGAATGCACGCATTATAACATAGTCATTCAAGATGTAAACAGAGCTATTTAAAAACTGGATTCAAATCATTATATCAACCTAGATTATTTATAAAACAAAACGATGTCAAAACCATACCTCTGTAGCGACGAGGCTGCTTAATTATGCCAGCTTGGAATTTACAACAGCCGTGGCTGATTCCACGTTTTTGAATAGGATGGAGCCGGTTGTCTTTTTATTTTTATCTGTTGCTTGGAGCTTGGCTTTTTGACTGGTTAGCACTGCAATCTGGTCTTCCAGTGATTGAATCTTCGATTGGAATATAGGAATATCGATATAATATCGTTCTAACCATGAATTGCATTGGTCACAGGGTGACTATGTGGGTTTTGAGGGTTTGGCCAAATGACCCAGGGTTTCACGAGGCAATTTAATACCCGGGTAGTTAGGGTCGTCCTTTAAGCAGGGGGGAAGGTTTGATACAAAATCATAAGGGGGTTCGGGACATAAACCTTGCGAGTAGGGGTACTTGCTGGCCAGAAAACGCTCAACATCATAATTGGAGTCCTCACTTAGGATGATAGGGTTAGACTCGGCAAAGGGTTTTGTATTTTTTATGGCCATTCTCGAAATGAGTCGGGCATTCCTTTTCCCTTTGGCATTTGCAGTAAGGTTTTCCTTGGGATTTTTGCTCATAGGATTTTTAATGGCCTCTGCACTCTTAGTTACAGTGTCGGGTAAGTCAATAGGAGGGTCAGCCGAGGGTTTAGGCCGTAGGAGATGTAAGGGTACAGGTGGTTCTGGCTTGGTTTCAATTACCACAGGTTTATCAACCTGTACAGGGTCGGTGTCTTCAAAGACATTATGGGAGATGAAATCCCTCCAACTATCACCACGCAAATTCAAATGATAAACAACGATGAGCTTAATAAGCCCATGGTGGAATAGGCTGTTGTCAGCCTTGTGCCTTTTATATCTTTTCGACATCTTACATAAGCTCCGATGAAAGTAGAAAGGCATGTTTAGAGGATACCCTATAAAAATCATCAGCAGACGCAGGTGGTAAAGGAACACAAGTCCATATCGACCTTCACAGGTCACGAACTGCTTGACTAGCATTAATAAATCGTGCCATCATGGTTTGAGCATAGATACGGGCATACCTCTGTCACAAGAGGTGACTTTGCGCGATTGAAACAACAATGTCCATGGCACTTCTTCGACCTTGCAATTCTTAAACCAACGCTGCCCCGAGGTAGGTAACCCCGTGGCTGAGCTGATAAACTGTTCATCGATCTCTAACTGTATGTCGCCCACCTTGGCTTGACAGCCATCAAAGGTCATGGAAAATTGTCGTGCTACACAAAGGTTAAAACCCTCAAAACATTTCACGAAGGTAAGCCATCCATTGTCTTCCAAATCTTGGCGGGCATTATCAAACATTAACAGGGCTTGATTGCCATTGGGTTCAAATCGCACGACTGGTTCCATGGAGACGAACACATGGTAAGGGAAGGGTTTGAATTCACCAACACACATAGAAACAGAGCTACCCATGCTAACAGAAATGAACGAGCAAAAGGGGGAGGCATAAATGCAAGCATGCGAAGGTGGTGGAGTCTGCCATGCAAAATATTGATTATCCAAGTACAACCGCCGATTTACATAGTTGTTAACTCCATAATAGTAGTTCAACCATCGAGTCATGTGCCCAACAAATGAAGTCAAATGTGTAAGTGCGCAAACGTTATGCTATAGTGTTTAAACACCCGAATTATAAATCAAAACCAAAAATCAACTATGCGCCAATGTATCAATTCATATAATCAAAAGTTCAACCAAGGTGCCAAACAATATTCATATAGTCGACAAGCCAAAAGTTATGAAAAGATTAACATAAGGATCATATATATATATATATATATATATATAAATTAATCATAACCCCTATGCACTTTCATATAATCAATGATCAGGCAAATCATATAAAGTGCAAATCCAAACATTAATGCATTGCAAACTCGATGAAACCCTGTCATATAATCAATATAAGAATGTCCAATGAGTATAGTTCGAAAGTTCTTCCAGCCACATAATGATAAACAAAAGGTAAGCGAAGTAGGCATATCAATAAAAAGATCATGACAGTTCAGATAGTGATCGAAATGTGACTTCAAAAGATTCAGTTTTCACGCTTATAGTCGTGAAAACAAAACGAAAATAAGTGTGTAAATGTCGCAAGAAATGAAAATGTTGTTTATTTGAAAATTGCGACAAAAACTTGATGTTTGCAAGACATAGGTGTAGGCAGCTTATAGACGATAGGAAAAAGTGAGTTGGCTGCCAACAATGGCGACACACTGGTAGAAGCAGTTATCTCTACAAAAAGTACCAATTCAAATTAAGACAGCAAAGATAATTTCAACTCAAAAATAACAACCAGAAAATCGTACAAACATCATCATTAATCATTTTTTCCAGCAGTGTTTCAAAAGATGAAAACTAATAATAGTCTTAAGATCAGCAAGTCACGATATTAAAGATAAAATCTCCAATACTGTTGGCATAGCCACTGCTGCCAGCAGGCATCCATAGCCTCGACAAGGTTTCCATTTAACCCACTCTGACATTTGTATCCTGTCAAGAAGTTATGGATCAAAATATAGGACATTAAAGAGGTTTCTTTTTTGCAAATTTTCATATACCCGACATTGCTTCGCTGCCAGCAGGCCTGTTTAGTACCCCGACGAAGTTGTCTTGGCGCCATGTATGCATTTACCCACTGCCAGCAGACCTATTCAGTATCTCGGCGGGTTTACAAGCACTTCCCACAGCTCTTATTCATAATTTTATTTTGTTTTTCATATGTATATAGCTGAGCGGGGTGACGCTGAAATCTTGATATTTTAACATATTTTTTCAGACCTCATCAGAAATTTTTTTAGAACTGTCCTTTATTTAGATTCAGAGATGTTTTATTTACAAAACAACTTCCTAAGATAGGGAGACATCCTCTTGAGTCATTCCTTTACGGAAAAAGGGACAGCATAAAAAGATAATAGATGATCATGACAAACTTTGCTCAGAGATTGAAATCAGTCAACTTCTTTAAAACAACAAAATTTTCCAACACAGATATCAATTTCAGCAATATATCATTGATGTTTGTACAAATTTTTCAGAAGTTATCTCAGAGAAGGAATTTTCTATCGTCTTTGTCTGAATAGCTCAGTGTACAGGTATGTGTATTTTTCAAAAAACACAAACTGATAAATTCAAATCCAAAATCAAAACAGAAAGCAAACTAAAACGCAAACAAAAATAAAATATATACATAATATACAAGGGTAGTTATTAAGCAAAGTATCTTTTCAGGGCTTGGCCATTCACCGGATATGTGTCAAGCTGCCCTTCAAGATTCTGCAATCGAAAGGAACTAGGACCCAACTTTTCAGCAATTAAAAATG
Source organism: Picea sitchensis (assembly GCA_010110895.2). Classification (NCBI taxonomy): domain Eukaryota; kingdom Viridiplantae; phylum Streptophyta; class Pinopsida; order Pinales; family Pinaceae; genus Picea; species Picea sitchensis. The sequence continues at coordinate 20,043 of SNQJ01S0108759.1, forward strand.
GTCCAAGCCATAAGTTTTGAAATTTAGAGTGCTCACCCTTTCCTTCGTGTGGTTTGTCCCACTTCAAGACGAGATCGCCTACTTCAAAATTCCTATCAGAAGCAGAATTAGAATCGAACCAGCTTTTAACCAATTGTTGATGTTGATCTAACTTACGCTTATCTTGGGCTCTTACTTCTTCCAACTTCATCAAAACATTAATCCGGTTTTCTAAAGGGGGACAATGACTTTCTTAGACTTTTTGTGACAACTGAAGCGAAGGAAGAAGAATGTGAGGTGGCGGAATTGATTCTCTTCCATAAACGAGAAAAAAGGGGGAGTTACCTATAGCAGCTTTTGGCATTACCCTATCATCCCACAGCGCGTTCAGCAATGCGTTGTGCCAATTTTTGTGATTTTCAACCACAGTTCTCTTGATAATTTTAATCAAGTTCTTGTTTGTTGATTATGTTAATCCGTTGCCATGGGGGTAGTAACTAGCAGAATACTTTAGCTTAATTCCTTTCTCCAAATCGAACTCGCTCATATCAAGAGAAGAAAAGTATGAAGCGTTGTCAAAGACTAAACAGTCAGGGATACCGAAACGAGTGATAATATTCGAGTTTAGAAAACCGATTACCTGACCGGTGTTAATAGTTCTTAGTGCAGAAGCTTCAGACCATCGAGTAAAGTAATCTATGGCTGTAACAATATACTTGTGTTGTTGCGAGGACGGAGGGTTAAATGGACCTATGATATCAAGGCCCCATTGCTGGAAAGGAGAATCTACTGAAACGGGTTGCAAGGGAAAGGCTGGCTTTTGTAACCTCCGTGATGCTTTCTGACAGATGATACATTTACGACACAAGGCATGGGCGTCCCTAAAAAGCGTGGGCCAGTAGTAACCGAATATTAAAACCTTATGAGAAGTGGTGTCACCACCGAAGTGACCACCAGCTTCTCCTGCATGCAACTCTAGCAAGACTTTTTCTACTTCGTTATTCTCGAGACAGCGCATCAGTACGCCGTCAAAATTCTGACGAAACAGTACACCATTAACTAGATGAAAGGAGGCAGACTTTAGCCTCAATGCTCTTCTCTTGGCGGGGTCTAAGTGACAAGGTGTTGACCCATGTTCAAGACAGAATCTAATATCCCCGTACCAGAGACTAACAAGGTTTTGGGCACAACAGATTAGGCTTTGATCGCTTTGTCCTAGGTTTGACGTATCACTGTCTTCTTGCTGTCCTGTTTCCGATTCAACAACCAACTTACACAACCCTTGGCCTCTCACAATCTAAGCTGGGGTGATTTCTAAGTCATACTCCTGTAAGGAGGTGACCCAGATAGCTCTCTTCTCTCCTNAGCTCTCTTTTCTTCCAACTCCTTCTGCACTAACAAGTTCCTTACGGCAGGGTAGGGGACAATGACTTTCGTCCTTGACTTCAAAAGATAGGACCGGAAATGCTTAACTGCTTTGAAAACAGCGTAGGCTTGCCGATCAACCGTTGGGTAGTTAAGTTCAGCACCTTTGAAAGCATAGCTCATAAAGGCAATGGGTACTTCATTGTTCTCGGGATTCTTCTGAGTTAGGACGGCGGCATAGGAACGATCAGAGGCAAAAGTATAGAGTGTAAAATCTTGAGAGAAGTCAGGGCTCATGAGAGACGGAGCATCTATTATGGCCTTCTTTATGGCATTAAAAGCTTGATTTTATGTGGGTCCCCAGTGATATTGGGTGTCTTTCTTAATCAGGTTCTGTAGAGGCCTGACCATTTCGGAGAAACTGGGGACGAATCTTCTCACGAAGTTAATCTGGCATAAGAAAGACTGCATGGATTTTTTGGATGTAGGAGGGGTAAGTTTAGCGATGACTTGAGTCCTTTCGGGGTCAATAATCATCCCATCACTAGACACAATGAATCCTAGAAGTTTAACTTGTTCTACTGCAAAGATGGACTTTTTTGGGTTCAAGGAGATGTCGTATTTACGACATCGTAGCAGAACGGCTCGTAAGTGAGCTAGATGATCGTCTTTGTTTTTAGAATAAATGGTTACATCATCTAAGTAAACTACGACAGAGTGATTGATTAAGCCTCGAAAAGAAATGTCCATTTCTCTCTGAAAGGTAGCACCAGCATTAATCAATCCAAAGGGAATTTTTTGATAAGCATAAGTGCCCCACGGAGTATAGAAGGTAGTTTTGAGTTGGTCTGTTGGAGACATCAAGACTTGGTTGTATCCAGAGAAACCATCTAACAAGGATAGCCTCTCGGAACCAAATACATGTTGAAGGATCTGTTCCATGGGTGGGACAGGATAATTGTCTTTATCAGACGCTCTATTGAGGTTTCGGAAATTGACGCAAAGTCAGATTTCCCTGTTTTTCTTCCAAACTGGGACAAGGTTGGACACCCATTGAGTGTGTCTAATAGGAAAAATTATTTTAGAAATTAGGAGTTTATTCAATTCTTTTTGAACGGTCGGTTCTAGTTTAGGGTGCATCTTCCTCAGTTTTTGTTGGAAGGGTAAGGTTTGGGGCTTCATCGGGATGACATGTTGTATGATATTAGGATCGAACGTTTTAAGATCATCA